>CAKAKR010061723.1:0-35356 GCA_916700685.1 Adelosebastes latens
CTGATATGACAAGAATGAATTCCTTTATTACGAGTGGGTTCTCTCCGGATCTCTCTGCATTGCTTCCAAATCATATTTGCCTCCTAAAATGGGAGGGGTGGGGGGGACACACATTCCTGCCAATAATAGTAAAATGGCTCCTGTTTTAATTGCATCATTACGTACCCAATATCAGCAGCCTGCCTGCCAATATCAATATTGCCATAACATGGGTGGAATATAGATGACCCAGGGTATGCGTGGGTCTTCCATGAGTGCCTCCATGCCAGACTCATCCCATTGCCCGCTGTGCAGGGAATGGGAATGTAGGCCGGATAGCAGCTCGTCTTTCTAATGTCCCCCCGTATTCCCTTAATTGCTGACGGATCTTGTTTGGATTTTGATGGCGGCTTGGAATCTGTGGTTGCTACACATAGGAATTGATAGGCCTTGAGGGAAACATCATGTTACCCTCTACGTGTGTGTGTGTCTGCGTGTCTGTGTGTGCGTCTGTCTACATCTGTTGGTCCGTACGTGCAAAGATCAAGTCTATTGTAAAAATCAAGAGGCGGAGGGCTTTTGCATAATGCATTCCTACATTAGGATGATGTAACTAATATAAATGGGGGTCAGCGGGGTCAAGTAGGCTGCACGCGGATACACAGAGCAGCTGGTTTAACTGATGGTGAGAACACACAGGTTCTTCTGCACATGGTTGTGCGGTACTTTGACTCTCCAGAAACACTTCTATAGACCTGCGATAGGTAAAAATAACGTCTGTTTTGCATTTCTCATCCAGCGACGCTGCACATATGGCACGGCAGCAAACTTAACAATTAGTAACTGCTTTGATGAAGGAAAATTACATCTTGTAGGTCCCACTTCGAATGCACTTCACATATCCATATTAATGCATTCAGGACTGGAGAGTGAAAGATAATTTTCCTGTTTAAATATTTCATTCTAGCTTAAAACTTAGCCCGTAATTAGAGCTCCCTAATGGCAAGAGCATCCAGTTTGTCCGTTTTAATTAGATTGTTGTTTAACTATTAATTATGTATCTTTGTGTCATATAGTTTTGATGCTAACAGATGGTGCAATGGTTAGTGGTCGGGTAGGATTGGGTGATGATTTATTTACCTGCACTCTGTTAGAAAGATCCATACTGTTTCTCTGCAGCATGTGTAGTGACCTGCTGTAATAATAGAGTACAGAAAAAATATACTGTATACATAGATACTGTATACATAGGGCTGCAACTAACCATCATTACTGATGATTTTCTTAATTAATCAACTATTTGTTTGGCCCATAATTACTTGATTTGTCTGACCAATCATCCGAAATTCAAATAAATTTGATTTAAAATTATATAAAACCGAGAAAAGCAGCAAATCCTGACATTTGAAAAGCTGGAAGTAATATTTATTATTTTTGCTTGAGCTATTAATTAAGTATCAAAATATTTGCAGATTAATTTACTGTCAGCTCTAGATTGTGTATTCAAGACGTATTATTCAACAAATAATATACATTCATCTTGCAGTATATAACTGTAGATAGGATTAGATGTATTAAAAAACGAGGCCTGTTAACATGCTTCTAAGAAAAAATATGGCAATCAATATAAAATACTAAATTAATAGTACACATTTTGCTTTTATTAGTATTCTGATCTCTTCAGTTTCCCTGCATGGACTCAATATAGTTTCTATCTTTTTCTATTCAAACTCACTAATATTGGAAAAACTGTAGTTTTATTTGAATTGAACATAAACTCCAAATCTATATTTGCTGTATATCAACCTATTTGGTATCTATTTGCCTACAGTAAATAATCAATATAAAGCCTTACTGCCCTGTGGAGGACATTCACCACACAAACCTGCAGAATTGTTCAGCACATTAAAACAAAACAAACCCACAATAAAGACGATGAGATGTAATACAAAACAAAGACGGCAACAGAAGTTTGCAGGGCCCCAACCCTTGTTTACAGCAAAGGTTTAAAGGAGACGTATAATCAAAAACTCACTTTTCTATCTGCAGTGCCTACCAACCCACAAACTGTGAAATACACATTCAGTTTTTTGTGGGCTACCTGGATCAGAAAACATGTGATTCAACAAGCCATTCAGATTTATCTCCTTCCTTCTTATGTCACATGCAGGCTCATTAGAATATACCTCCCCCCATCTGAGTATCTGCTATGGATGTATAAAGAGAACTGGATACAGCGTTGGGAGGTGGGCTCCCGTTCACTCCTATGAGGGTTGCTCAGTGGCGCATGAAGGCAAATGTATCCAGATCTTTCAGCTATCTTCTGCATCCATTGGGCCCATAGAGCAGGCGCACCAGTGTTTCCTTTAACCCCGCCTCCCAGCCCTCGGCCCAGCCTCGATCTGGGGCTCATTCACATGAACGACAACACGACAATAGCTCTGGATTGAGATTAGTGCATTATATGATTTAAATAAGGGCTATTCAAGTGTTCATACTGGGAAGCTGATTTACAGACGTCTCTTTCCCAATGTAAGTCTATGGGGAAAAAGTATTTTTGGACCCAGTGGCATCAAGTGACGGACACGGAAGTTGTAATTCCACCGTTTGGCCACTACAAAAATTTGCTTAAAAGCCCAGCGCTCTTCCTGCGGGCTTGGTATCTCCGCCCACAGCTTGAGAACTACCTTTGCAAAGGTGCACCATATTTTTCTCGCAAGCCAAATGGAGCAGACTGAGCCTTTTTCAGGAGGGGGGCTTAAAGAGACAGGCGCTAAAACGGAGCGTTTCAGACAGAGGGTGAATACAGCTATAATCAGACAGTATGAGAAAAATCATGTGTTTTTTTTTTTTTTACATTAAAGCATCTAAACATGTTCTGGTAGAAAACCCCAAATATAAGTATGAACCTGAAAATGAGCATATGTCCCCTTTAAAGCTGCAAATATGTTGAATGTATTTCTTTCCTCATAAAACATCTGAAAAGTTAATTTTTTTTTTTAAACATATTTTCACCCTGCGTTAGTTCCATCCATGTTTGGTAGCTTGCAGTTTTCTCTGCTTTGCTGTAGTACACTTCTTTTTGTGTTATTACAACCAATAGTCAGTCATCAGTGGAATAGTGTGACACATTAGTGGTCAAAAACTCAACAGGGTACCTTTTATAAAATTAATTTATCATATGTGTTCATGTAGCATACAGTGTTTGATTTGAAGAAACCAGATTTAGGTCACGTTTCAACAGAATATAGTTTAGTAATACATACTGCAAAACATAATGTGACTGAGCAGAATTATTGTTTCTTTAGTATTACCTTTGATATTACAGCACTAGAATCCTCTTATGAATGACCTGTTTTTAGTGAGCTTATTGAGTTCATTTGAAAATAGTACGCTCTCAAGGTATCAAAATGAACAGAGCTACGTTTTGCAGCTTTTATTTCAGGTTTTTTGTTGTTGTAGTAACACACATTTGAAGCCTTACAGAGCAGTGAGTTAATTTATTTCTTTCAGCATGGGCGACCTGAGCGAGCGAGAGTCAGACTCACAACCTGGCAGCGTTGTTGTGATGCTCTACCAGGACCAGCACACAAACTTCACGCACTGCTGAACTTTTGACCTTTTTTTTTTTGACTGTCGACAACTACACGAGACCCCTGTTTTTATTCTAAAGTTGAGTCATGTTTGTGTCGGGGTGTTTTGTTGCACCCGGTTTGACTCTGGGCTGTACATTTGGCTGACTGTTATTTGTTTTGTCTCCTGATGATGGGGGCCTGTGATTGATGGACGGGGTCCAGGACATCTCCGATCGACAGCTGTTGATAGCTCTGAAATCGAGAGCAGCAGTCGGAGCGTAACAATGAGCTCATTGCGCTCTTGGCTTGGTCGCCAGCCCAGCAAACCCCAGCACTGGGGGGACTTCATGAATTTCAACTGGGGCCACAAATGTGAGTGCACATGAAAATTGTGCTGGGGTGAAGGGAAAGGGACTAAACTAGAAATATAGCCCTGATAATTACAATAATCATGGAAGTAAAAGGAAGAATGAAACTGAATACATCGTGTGAGCAGCACAATGTTCCTTGAAAGACTATTTTGTTTAGCTCAACATAAGTTATAAGGCCAATCGCAACTGAAAGAATTATATGGAGGTGGTACTTAAGCTGGAAAACTACAAGCTAAAAGATCTGTTGCCCCATCAAAGCTGCCATATCTTTCAGTGATAATTTGTCCGTGAGCACACTCCATCCACATGTGTGTAGCCGCCAGTATATCATTATGGTTTGTACTGGTCTGTGGTGAAACAGGTGATTGTTGTGGCTGTCGTGGGAAGGCCTGTTAGGAGTAACATGCAAGGAAGGAGTTTTATTAAAGAACTCCTTCACGTTGGTGGAGTGTCACTTTGTAGTGACAGCAGCTCCTCGTCAGTCACAACTCTAACATGCATGCAGGCTACAGCGATTTGGATTTATTAGTACTAGGGGTGGGAGTCATCAGAGGTCCCACGATACGATATTATCACATTACTTATGTCACGATACGATCTTACAGAGAGGAAAAGTCCCGCCCCTTCCGGTTGACCACCATGGGACCTTATTTCCAAAGTCAACGACGAAAGACAAATATTTTTTTGATTCCGTTTCAATTGCGCCGTGAATCACACATATGATGTTTGTCAATTTAAAACAATTTTGCTTTCAAGAAAGTCACAGTTTGTTTTAAAATTGTTGAAGTGTGAGACTAGGTAAATGAAAATACGTAATTAGAAAGACTACACACCCAAAGTAACGTCGCTCTCTCTGAAGCTACGATGCCTGTGTGTTCCCTACTGGGGTGAACTCACACCAGCAACGGGTCTCACTTGTTCTTTTGCTTCCCGGCTGATAAAAAGACCAGGAGTCGCTGGATAAAACACATCAGGTGAGATAACGTTACATTTGTGCGTGGTCATAGCTAAGTTAGCTAGCTAGCTAGTGTTGGTGACGTATATTGTGCGAGACGAGAGATGTAGTTCACTGAGCGGTTTCACACAAAACGAGATACTACGACAAACTGAGACTTTCTTGACTTGCATAATTATGTTTTAAATTGACAAACATCATATGTGTGATTAATGGCGCAATTCAAACGGGATCAAAACAATATTTGTCTCTCGCCGTTGACTACCGTTCATATTTATCATATCATATTTTTTCCAAAATAAGATCCCATGAGGAGGGACTTTGCCTCTCTATTGTGATTTTAAACATTTTGCGATATGCTGAGTATTGCGATTTATTACCTTTTTTTCAACTGCAAATTAAGCAGTTCATCAACATCTGTTTTATCTAATAAGATATAGTGTTCATCTCAGAGTATTCATTCACATATCTTGAGGTCAGAGGACAAGGGACCCCTTTGAAAATAGTCATGCCAGTTTTTCCTCGCAAAAAATTTAGCGCAAGTTTGGAGCGTTATTTAGCCTCCTGTGTCTTTCCTTGTATCTTCACTTTAGCTTTAAAACTGAGCCCGCTACAACCTCTGAAAGACAGAATAGCAGTCGGGCTCATCGGCGGGTTAATAGTTTATATAATCGATATATAGATTGATACTTGATGTCTGTGTATCAATTAGGGATGTGTGTCGGCGAGAATCTGGCATTACAATACGTGTTATGATACAGGGTTTACGATTCAGTATATTGTGATATATTGTGATTTTTAAAAACTTATTTTCAGAAAACTGTCATAGTATAAAGAACACACCACCATATGCATAAAATCTGAGTAAAAGAAAGTTTACTTTTTTATGCATTCAGCGCAATCTGAGGAATCTGCATTTACATTAATCACAGTCCAACATCATAGCACTACTTTGAGGGGGTACATACACTGAGAGGGCGCATCTCTTTGCAAATTAAATAAAGTATTAAGAGTTAATCTTTGCTTTTAACATTAATTAAAAATTGATGCAGTGTTTTTGAGAATCGATACAGTATCACCAAACATAATATCGCGGTACTCGATGTTTTCGATATTTTCTTACACCCGTAGTATCGATACAATATTGCCACGCAAAATATCGCGATACTCTGCTGTATCGATTCCCCAACACCACCACCACCCCTAATTAATATGGTGGCTATTTTTATTATAATTTTCCCTGCTTGCAGCTGACGAAACGGAAAGAAAAGAAGAATGACCCAGAGCTCCGCTGCTAATGACAGATTCGCTGTAACGCTCGCAGCAGAGTGTCTGTCGTCCCGTGTATGTGCTGTAGGTTAATGATAGAGGTTAAGGAGTCAATGTGTGAGAATTAAGCATTGCTCCATATTGTGTTTTGTCTTAAAGCCACCCATACTTTAGCTTTAATTGGACAGCATCATGCTGTAATAAGCTGTGGTTGCATGGGTTTGATGCCCGAGCCCTCTGAGGTTACCAAAGCACCGGTGCCACATCTGAGCTCAAATTAGCATTCTGGGCAAGCAGAACTCCCCAAGCTTAATTAAGGTAAATTCAACATTCTAGTTCATCATTGGGTTTTATATAATCTTAAAACCAGTTGCGCTTGTTTGGCAGCTGTTTATTTCTTATATTAAAAAAGAAAACATTACACTGTAGATGATTTGGCATCCCAGGATTTTGAATTTGAGCCCTCTATTATGGGAAATCTGGGTTTGCACAATGATTAAATGCTTAATAAAAAATTCATTGTTGTTGCCAACATCTGTATTGTACAGGCTAACGGCTCACTGGAGTGTGCGAGACTTGTAAAGTTTCCAAACGCGCTGTTGAGAACCCTGGAAAGTTCACCTAAGAGTTTGCCTTCCTCATTACCAAGCTACTTCTGTGTCTGCGATTAGACGGAGAACATCTTTAATTGCTTTAAAATCTGAATGCATGATAAGAATGGATTAATTTGATTTTTCTGTTCCTACAAGTAGCAGATGGTTTATGTCTTCAGAATGCTCATGTTGTAAAATGAGATCCCCAGCTTGTCTCTGATTGGTCACTGTTAATGAAGCATGCTGGGCTGATTATTGATTTAGAAAATGAGGACGACACAAGTATTGTGTGCGCTGCTGTAATAAATTAAAGACAAGCTTTGTTTTATAGTTGACAGACACCTACTTTAAATAACACAAAATATTTGATTTTCCATTCAGGTGGTCTCTGGCCCGTCAAAGTAATTTTATTGTTTATTTTAAAACAGGCACTTTTATAGTTGCCACTAACAAGCAGATGGTCGACTTGACTTATTTGTGTTTTGTGTTTCTGAATGACCGATCAGATGCATGATGGGAAATGCAATGAGCTGCTTGTCAGGGAAGAGACAATTCACGGGAGAGGGCCCGCGAAAGCTGTATACATTCCCAATTTACTCCCATCTCTGCGGTTTTTAAGGTTAGTAATTTTTTCTTTTTTTTGCATTATTATTGGCTGTTGCGAGAGCAGCTGTTCCCCAGCCTCCTTCCGAATTACCATCCTCACACTGACAGACAGGCAGCTGATGGGGAAACTCGCTGCGTGCATGAGGAGATCCAATTCAGCAATGAAACTAATGTGCTGCATCAAGGGGGATGTGTGGCGGCCCTGGAGGAAGAGGAGGAGATCCAGGTTCAAACACAGTCTGGGACCAACCAGCTCGGTCTGGGTGTGGATGAGCGTGGATGTGGGTTCGTCGTGTCGGATCTTTCCTGTATTTATTAATTAATTTATCTATTTATTTACTCACTTATTTATTCATTTATTTATTTATTCTGTTCCCGAGACACCGCCTTCTGGTTTTGGCTGCAGATTCCAAACTGGCAGCCTTCCACTCCCTGAAAAAAAAAATCCCTCAAACACCACAGACACATTTTTGATGTTCGAAGTAAAGTACTGGGGGTGGACACAATAATAGAAACATCTCAATACTATAGTACAATGCGCTGTTACAACAATTCCCTAGAATGAAATCGCTTTCTCTGATGCTGCAAGCTTGACAAAGGTCATATTTATTATTTAGTAGTTTTTATGACAGGGCTATTGTCTTTGGATTGTATCATATTTATCAGGTGTTCCTGCTACAGTTTTTAATATCAGATGCAGAAGCATAAAGGTACGTTTTTATTTGGCTAAAGTTAATGAGCTCCTAAAAAGTAACTTGAAGTGAGGAAAAGAAGGATGAATGTCAAAAGAAACCAAAAGTTCAAAATATTACTCAAATAGTCTCCTTTTCTTTTTTATATATATGAAATAGGAAAACATAGAAACTATAAGTGATAAGAATAAAATCCTTTATAAAGGTACAATTTATAATTATGTATCAAGATAATGTTGTATACGGCATGATATAGTCTGTGGAAAATCAGATGAGAAAATGTATTTAACATTGTTTTGAACACCTTGATACTTCATGATTTTTCCTAGTTTCATGAGATTTGCCTTTAAACATGATTTTAACTGATGGCAGTTTTAAATCTGCTACAAATGACACATTAGTTCTGTTTGCGGTCTCAGAGACCTCACCTGTAAAACACGATTAAATACAGCGTATTTATGCTCTGTGCGACCCCCGCAGGCGCTAACTTGCTTTCGCGCCACTTTGTGGAGCTTCTCAACTCTGAAAACGTTGGAGCAAATTTTCGATTCGGCATCAATTTTTGTAAAACTGAATGAAATTAATTTAATGATGAAATAGCATGTGAAAATTGTAAAAAAAAAACAAACAAACAACAATTTACAGTTGTTTGCCTGTTTCTGTGGTGCTTTGGTGCTCGGCCCTCGGGTATCTTCGAGTAGCCTACCTTCGGACTACCGGAACAAAAACGTGAGCTGCCGTGGATGAGTCGCTCTCCTCTCGGACCTGTCTAGTTAGTAGCGCCGGTTAGCATCATAGCTAGGCCAGCGTTAGCATTTAGCAGACGACTGAAACACCTCAAAGGGTATAACCAATCAGAGGCAGGCATACGGTCTGTGATACTGTTCATTCACCAATCAGAGGCTTTAACCCGCCCCCTGACATTTGATGGTTGAAGTTGACAGGTTTATTTATTTTTCTGCAGCACGTTACACTATAGATAAATGAAAGCATATATGAATAAAATTATAAATATCTAAATAATTATATGAATAAATGCATAAGTAAATAAATATGAATATACAAATGAATAAATAAATATACAGCATTAAATTATATATTTATTATTCATTTAAGCATTTATTTATGTGATTATTTATGTTATTATATATTTAGTTTTGGCCCTTAAAACCCTCCATACTGTTGGAAGAGACGAAGAGGTCATTTAATAACAAAGTGGAACTGAGGACTTGCATTATTCAAAAAGTAGCAGAAGTGGATCCCATTCAAAATCCCCCACTGTGCTCCATTTCTAGACATGCAGGCCTGTAGTTTGTCCAGCGCAGTGAGCTCCTTTGAGCATAACAACAAAGTGCTCATCGCTTTTTTTTGGCTGCTGAGGTCTTATGTTCATGTCTACTTCTATTGACATGCAGTGCAAACATTTATAATTACCTTTAGCTTTGTGATATCAGCCTGCCTTGAATAACCTGCTGTGGCGTTTTACCACCTGTTACTAATCGCTCTGTGAATTCGTCACGGCACCGGCAATGATTCAAACCAACACTGGGCGCCCCACAAGACCCTCCAGGAAACGTAGCAACCGGCAGCAGCGCAGCGTTCAGAGAGCCGGGGGAGTGACTTCATGGATTTTTTGCATCATTAACTATTTATGAGTTGCCACTTCATGTTATTTACACTGGACTGATGGTAATGCTGTTCAGAGCTCAAACGCCATGCAGGGACCCGCTGGGATGGCGGGGTGGAGGGTGCAGGGGGAGGCGAAGGCATGTGTGAATCTGTTAAATATTGTACGGAAACGCCACCTGCAGCTGCGAACGTGGCGCGGGGTAAAAAGGGCGAGTTGGGAGCAACTCTGGGGGGGACAAAGAAATGCAGCAGACTGCAGTGCATGCAGACAGGGCACACTCTGACTATATAATGTATAAGTCAAAGCCTTACCACAAGCCACAAGGAATATTCAGTTGACCTGGTTTATCTTTAGCTTTAAACCACAAGAGCTGATTGCATCACCATTTGCAGTAAATGTGTCATAGCGGAAGATAGATTATGCATCGTCTGCTTCTGCACTTAAGATTCAAGTCTGCAGAGCTGCTCGTTTCCTATCTATCTATCTATCTATCTATCTATCTATCTATCTATCTGTCTGTCTGTCTGTCTGTCTATCTATCTATCTGTCTGTCTGTCTGTCTGTCTATCTATCTATCTATCTATCTATCTATCTATCTATCTATCTATCTATCCATCTATCAATCAATCACAGTATACATAATATATCCTTATCCATACTCACTGTATTACCTACAGTAACTTAGAAGGCGGGCGGCACGCTCCCAGTTTGGAGAAGCGACAAGAGCACCGGCGAGGAAGCCCAGCAATGTACTGATGTGGACGCCGTGTTAGTTCGGATCCGAAAGTCACATAATAACACCAACAAACGTCTGTGTTTTTAAAATGACTGTTTTGGTCAATAGAGTCTGGTGGCTTTGAGGAGAGCATAGATATCTGCTTCAGTTCCCCATCGGAAAGGGCTGTCTGATGGCAAGGTAAAGCGGTGAAAACATTTTTAATATAGCTGATATTGACTTTTTTTTCGGTGGTTACTTTTTTTCTGCTGCTCCCATTCATATACCTGCTTTTAGGGCTGGGACAACACACCTATTTCCTGATTCGTTACTATCACGATACTTGGGTGCCGATTGGATATGCCAAATATCGTATTGCGATTTTTAAGTATTGCCATTCGATATTACGATTTATTGTGATTATTGTTAAATTCTTTAACACTAGACCATGGGGAAAAAGTTGAATTATACACTTCTAGGGACTTTTAATTTGGAAATATCTAAATTGATACAGTAAAAGCGTTTGACTTTCAGCATGTATGTAGTCTGAGATGTCGTGAAGTCAAATATATCGGTCATTGTCAGGCATTATTTATTAAGATTCTTTCCAACAACCCAAAAATAAAAGACATTTCCTCACAAATTATCTTATTTCCATATATGTATTTTATGAATACAGTTCCCTTTGTTAACACCTTATTTTGTAAACCAGACGTAGTCACACGTGTATACTTCCACTAACTTCTCCAAGATGGTCTCTAGCTCTCCTGTCAGCTCCGTTCTCTTTATCCATCCATGGTCAACTCCATCGTGGCCGTTTGAATGCATTTAACACAAATGTCAGTATATGGGTGCTCTACAGTTGTAGCGTCGGCTGATTTGACCACGGAGATGCAAGTGACGACCGGCTTAATCGCACGTTACCGCAATATAAGAGTTAGCATGCAGCTTTAGCCGTGATGTCTAGCTCTGCTTTTCCTGGCAAGGTGTGAAACCCAAAGGTTTCCATACTTCGCTGTATGTGTGTTTACCACTGTGGATGCAGGTTTTTTCCCACCCCTACCTGCTTTACCTCGCCATCAGACAGCCCTTTCCAGCGGGAAACTGAAGCCGTTATATTGCTCTCTTCAAAGCCACCAGACTCCTTTGACAAAAACAGTAATTCTACCTCGTAGAACATGAAAGTCGCTGGTCTACCGCTGCCTTGATCGGTTAGTTTGTTCGTGTTATTGTGAGACATTCGAATCCGAACTGACGTGGCGTCCACATCAGTACTCATGTCTGCTTCTCCAAACTGGGAGAAAGTATCTAATAATCTCACTTAAAAAAATCTGAACTAACCCTTTAAATTATTCCCAAATTTAGCACAGCCAATGTTGACTCAGCCAGTGCTAGTGTTCACATTATTCATAACCTTATTGATTAGCTACAGTAACTGTGGTAACCTACGTCACTGCTTTTTGCTAACGGCTGAGTGGGCGTTTCCATTTGAAAAACCCAGAAAAGGACGCAGCTGGAGTCACCTTTAAATGTGCATTTGGGTTTATCTTTAGCGTCTACGTATCAATGTACCTGCCTGAATATTCATGTCTCTCATTTACTGTCTCTTTCTCTCTCAACATCTCTCTCAAATTGAAAGGCAAATCAACAATATGTGCAGTTAAGTAGAGATGTATCAACATGGAAACGTGTCTAAATTAGTTTCGCAACATGGCATGCAAACTGTAAATGAAACACTTTGAATGTCCAATCAGACTAACAGCTGCCACACACTGTCAGTGCAGATGCTCCAAGAGAAAAGACTGGACCTGTCAAAAATAAATGTAGGTATAACTTGAGTTATTCTTGAACCACTTCAAAGAAAAGTCATGCAGCAGAGATAAACAAAAACGCTACATTTTGGTTGATATGATGAGCAACAGCGTCCTTGGAGTTGCCTCAAGACTGTTGCTTTTAACACTGAGGGACTTCTTGTTGCCAGGAAACATTTGATATGATTTTTCAGTTTTGTTGATAACTGCTGGGAGTGTTGCCCATCAACACTGTTTTAGTTTATCAGCACCCGGAGGCTTTGCCAAGAGGGATATCATCTTTGTTACTGTAGGATTTTCATTAGGTCCCTGTTTGTTGTTGTTGCTGTCTGGTGTGTCTGTGGTTGTGGCTTTTATGGACCAGTTTCTGCTCTTGCTCTGCCCATTCCTTATCACAGTTTTATTAGAAGATTGCTTTAACTTTTCACATTCCTCCACAAGGTTGAAAACGTGTTTGGTTGCTTAATAGAAGATTGGGTCGTGTCTTATTACAGGGTTATGGATGGGATTGTGTGATTTAAGTTTTACACATTTAAAACTCAGTCCTCACACAGGAAGTGGAATCAGTATGAGTCACTAAAATCAGGGACTTTTTTGCTGTCTGTTGGTAAGTTAGTTGATTTATTACTAAATTTAAAAAAAATGATCATCACTGAAAATCAAGCTACATTAAGCTAACTGTAGGTAAAGATTGAATTTTAGATAGTGAGATAGATGGAGAGACTGACTGACTTACTTACTTACTTACTTTTTTCGAGGTTGTTTTCATATATGCAATTTACAGTTTGTAATTTACTCACTTACTTACTTACTTACTTGATCCCCAAAGGGGAAATTGCAGTTTTACTGCAGCAATTTATATAGATCACAAAAAACGTGCATCATCCACACAAAAAGAGTTAGCTACGAAAAAACACTGTATTTATAAACCTCAATATAAATGTTCATACCGACGACTTTAAACTAGATAAAAGAAAAAAAATATACAATAAAATACAATTTTGCATCAGTTGTTCACATTCATTCATTCGTGTGACAGAAAGTCTCAGCCCAGTATCTGTACGAATTACTATCATATTGGACCTAGAAATTTACATACGATACCAATGTTCAGTGCCGATGCAGGAGGTATTGTGCCCGAAACCTAGATAGTCCGAAAAATGTCCCATTTGTCCGACAGACTGTTCTCCAGTAAACAAACGGCTATTGTTCCAAAGGCCCATTGCTCCAAAAATACAAACTCTCCCTGCAACGAATAGAAGCACATAGCTAATTATTATGCAAAGTGATGTCATTGGACCTTCACAATTTTTTTTTCCTACTGGCGAAGGCATGACCCACCACGCTGCCTCTTATTACTTGTTGCCTTCATCGGTTGGATTGGTTAGGTTTAAGCATGAGAAACGTGATTAGTAAGGTTTAGGGTAAGAATGTCAGGGTAAGACAACCGGAGGCAGAATAGGACGGGTCATGCCTTAGCCATGTTAGAAAAAAAATAATTATCACGACCGGGAATAATTAGCAATGTGCTGCTGTTTGTTGCACGGAGAGTGTGTATTTTTGGAATAATGGACGCTTGTTTTTGGGATAACGGACTGACGGACAAATGAGCTTTTGGTAGGGGTGGGGGAAAAATCTATACAGCCTAGTATCGCGATATTTTGCGTGACAATATTATATTGATATGCGGACATCAAATATCAATCTTTTATTAAATAAACTATTAACTTATTAACAATCCGATGGCCCACCGGTGGGCCCGGCCGCTATTCTGTCTTTCAGAGGTCGTAGCGGGCTCAGTCTTAAAGCTAGAGTGAGGATATGGTATCATATGAAACGAGAAAACCTAATGAATCCATTGGTACCAACCATGTCATGCTAGCTTGTCGGAAAGGATGCTCCAAAGTTACGCTAGATTTTGGAAAAACTGGCATGGCGGTTTTCAAAGGGGTCCCTTGACCTCTGACCTCAAGGTATGTGAATGAAAACTCTGAGATGAACAGAGTAAAAACTGTATCTTATTAGATAAAACCGATGTTGACAAACTGCATAATTTGCAGTAGAAAAAAGGTAATAAATAGCAATATATCTTATCGCAATACTCAGCATATCGCAACATGTTTAAAACTGCTGATATTATTCGTAATACGTGATAATATCGTATCGTGGGGCTTTTGGTCCAATGGGACATTTTTCGGACTTATTAGGGTTTTGGAATAATGGGCCGTCGGAACAATGGCACAGCATGTACATGTGCAGTGCATTACTTTTCGTAGATATATGTATGGACTGTGAATGAGTACAGCCTGTCATTTGATCTATCATTATTACACAAATATCGATTTCAGATGCTTTTATTGCAATAGATTGTATATACAGTGTAAGTCGAGTCTCTACAAATGCAAAGAGCAATTAGCTGTAGTTTGCTGAAACAACTCATGTTTCCTCTTAAATGAAATGACAGGATTCTGTTTGTACTTTATCAACAGTCATAACAATCGTGCTTTACATTAGGATCATTCGGCTCTTTAGGTTCAACAACGTCTTGCCAAACGTGTGAAGCGTGAGTCTTTTGAAATGTGTTGCTGTTTGCAGAGGAGTCTTTTTTAAAACGACACATTGTGATTTCACCAGTCCAGGTTTTGCTTAATTCTGCTGGAGGGTGAATTTGCTCCATGCATAAATGTGTTGCTTATAAGACAGACACAAGATACGCCGCATCCTCATTGATCAGCAGCGTCATGCTAGGTCTGAGTCATTTCCCATCAAATTCGTAGAGATAAATGCGGAACATGGTGTCTTCTATCCAAACATCCCATGCTTGTATCCACTTGTACTCACCTGCATCCTCTTGATAATGTTGCCTTCACCGCCTATGAGGGCCTTGATGTTGGCTCATTAAATACCCTTTTCTGCCAGTTATTTAGGCTCCTTTAGCTCACAGTGTGCAGCCATGAATACTGCCTGGGTCTCACCCATGGAGCTAAAGCAGCATAGATTTGTTCATGATCCCTTTATTTCCCCATTGCTGTCATCTGAACAACATAAAACAGGCTGTAATTTGACCAGTGTGATTTGGGCTGGTGCTCCTTTGCAACAACAATCCACAGCCATTATCGTGTAACGTCGACCGCCTAATCCACCGCCACACAGCATTCCCTTTGAACTCGCCTGATTGCGAGGCTAATTTTTATTAAGTAAGTGCACACATTATTTGTGGCAGTCACTGAAGCTTCAAGGAGTCGTTGTGACAAGCGGAGCCCAAGAGCTTAAATTACCAACTCTCTCTACTAGCACGGCTATAATTAGCCCGAAATTAACAAAAAAAATGTTTGCTTTAGTTAAATTATTTAAAACATGTATTTCACTTGTGAAGGCTTAAGTCAATTTGTTGTTTTAAATGCACTTTTTTATTTTTTTTTCAACTTTCGTCTCTTACTGTTGACTGCAGGCTTGTCTTGTTAGAGACAGATTGTGTCCAAATAATTCAACATGTGAAAATTGCTGCATCATGAAACACACCTTCATTTATTAATGACTCTTTTGGTTTTTGATAAACAAAGGAAATAAGCTCTGTTTGTTCGAAAACATATTTTCTCTTTTATTAAAAGAAACGCTGAAAGTCTGGTGAGGAGTAATCTGTAGGAAATAGGACAAGATTTTGGTATCGGAAGCGTTCTGGTTTTCCGTTTGTAGAGTAGTATTGACTAATCCTGTTAAGCAGGCTTTGGGCGAATGCAGGTAAACAGTCCGTGTGGAGAGCAAAAGAGGCGGAACGCATTGGCCGAAATGCAATCTGGGAACCCGCTGGCTATCGTCTGACGATGATTTTGCTTTTTATTGGTTTCAAATTATCTTGTAAACGAGCTACTTGTGAAACAATCCAGTCGTACATGTCGTCTCTCAACTCCAACTTCAGTCTCGCTTCTTAAGTTGCTAATCAGACTGTAAACAATGAGCAGCGCACGGAAAAGGAACTCTTGGCCCGGATATTCGCTGGCTACTCCGGAACCCCAGAAATATAGCCGCTTGCCCCCAGAGGTTTATCCACCTGTTGCTGCGATATGTCAACGTCGCCGCCACATACTCGGCGAGACAAAAGCATAATAACATCTACATTTCTCAACCGATTTTGAATGAGTCATTTTATATTCGAGGCTTTATGATCTATGTGGAGTAAGACATTTTTTTTGTCTCCTACTACCTACCTACCTTCTATTGAGGTCTTCAAATGAAGCTTTGAATATCTGTTGTCATATTTTGTGACATCCATCAGCCTTAAAAAAGATTTAAAAATCCTCAAACAAAATTTCAATTTGAATAAGAGTTTTCCTCAGATTGAATAAATATATATATTTTTTATTAAATCAACTCTCTTTAATGAGTATAACTCGTCGGTGTGTGTCTCCCTTTGTGTGCAGCGAGCGGGAGAGCAAACTGGTTTTGACCGCAGTGAAAATGCTGTTTTAGAAAGGCTAAACGCCAACAAATATGGACTGAAGCAGAATATTTTGTTAGATAAAAACATGAATTTTGGAAATGATTACATCTCTCTTTTTTTTTTTTATTAATTTGGACTTTTGGACTTTACAACATTATGGAGTTATTGGAAATGTTTGGATCACACGAGTTGGCAACAATCCTAGGCAGCCGCTTGAATCTAATTCTACAAATAGTATGATACTAATCAGTGTTAGATTAATTTCTTAAGAGCACCACTGTTAAAGCTTCACACGATTATTAATATCCTCTGGTCTTGTGTTTCACTGAGTGCGGGACTTAGCTTTTCCACACACACACACACACACACACACACACACACACACACACACACACAGACACACTCGGAGCAGAGCAGACAAGAGACAGGTAAAGGGACATGCAAAAATATATATATTAAAAAGCAATCCAATGTTGATTTAGAAATCAAATGTCAACGTTATGAACGGAGATTCAAAACGTCGAACTATTCGGTATAGCTTTCACATGCAAAACCTTGTTAATCCACTTTCACCAGTGAAAAGTAAGTAGCTACACTTTGAATAGCCATTTCAGTTGTTGAGTTAATTGCAATCACACAAATATAAAATATATTCTTGGCTGCTTTGCTTGCTACTTAACCAGAGGCCTGTTAGCAAACATGACACTTTAGATGCATGCACGTGTAGAAGCTTACAGTATTTAACATTGTGTTGTCTAAAGCGTATCTATATTTTCTTGTAAGATGTAGTCTATGTAAACAAACAGATGAGGAGCACACAGCTACGTTCTTGTGTTATGAAATTCTGTCGAAGCTCATTTGCAGAGGAAGACAATTACATTTATAGTTCCCCCCATACCTTTTTTTTTTTTTTTTTTTATAATGTATACATATTCAATAATGCTGATTAGTACAAAATGACATATACTGTAATGTGTATTCCCCATGACAAAAGTCCTAACGCCATTCTTGCCAACCTTAAGACCTCAAAAATAGTTAGGATTTTGAAACCAAAGCGAGGGATTTGGGGGTCCTCCCCCAGGAAAATTTCAGTTTTAGAGACTCTATTTCCTGCTGGTTCTGGTGACTTTTAAAGAATGAAAATAACAAAATATATACACTGCAACATCATTTTTATGGTAAATACTTTTAATTTTACTTTTAATTCTCAGAAAAGAATACAGAATAACTCGTCCCTCACTGGCGTCACTCACTTCATTCATGAAGAGACTCTGTGCACGCTGCTGCCCTCTGTGGCCATCTACAAATGTTTTTTGTAGGTAAAAGTGCAGCCAGATGAGGCTCAAGCAGCTCTCTTCCGTGTCACGTGTATTCCAGGAAACGGCATTTGGTGTAGCTGTATCGTTGTCTGGGTGGAAACAGTTGACTTTTACTGCACAGTGCCAGAAAACAGGTTGTGATAACGAAAAAGGAGAAAAGTGTGAAAATGTGACATAAATTGGGAGAAATACAGGAGAATTGTGACCCCGGGAGGAAACCGGGAGAGGACGATGAAAAACAGGAGTCTCCCGGGAAAATCGTGAGGGTTGGCAAGTGTGCATAATGCAGAGGAGCAATGTGGTTCACCTCCAGTTGAGGGAAAAATACACATAAAGAAAATGTTATTTGCTAACGAAAACTGGCCTCCTAACCAAACTACATCAGCTGTAGCAAGAATCAAACTTGTTACAACGTATAGTATACAGTACATTATGTCAACCCGTTCTCACTCCCAACTCGTCAAATACCGCCGTTTGGTTAAGTGCTCCTAGGTATCGGAGACTGACGCACGGAAGCACCCTTTAGCAACAGTATTTTTAAATTCTTTCAACTATCTCCAATGTAAACCCACCCGCAGCGTTATTCGACGGTCGGAGCAAGTAACGTAGTATTAATAGTCCACTAAGGGCGGGCAGGAGGGGTGGTGGACGGGTTCAAACAAACACCAGAGTCGGGTGTTCGTTTCCCACGTGAAACTGAAAGTTGACTTATTTTGTCACGTGGGTCGTTTAGTATCGTCAGCCCCGCGAGTCACGTGAGTCACTAGTCAGTGAAGTTAACGTCAACCACGACCGTTTCCTAACCCAAACTTATTGGTTGTGTTGCCTAAACCGATCTTCCTGTGAAAATGGCAGTTTAGTTCGAAAGGACACTATGCATGTAACAAGTGTATATTGACACGCCGTCCCCAGTCTGTCCAAAAATACCGCAAGAGGAGTACCCCGTGCGTCGGTCTCCCATGCCGAGGGGCACTGACCAAGCGGCGGTATTTGACGAGTTGGGAGTGAGAATCTGTCGACTATGTACAACTACAAGGCCACAAACACTAATATTACTTATTTGCCATTAGAATAGTTGTGGTTTTCTGCCGGGTTTGTGTCGTTGTTTGTGAATAAAATGATTCATGGTGACTAATGTGCTAAAATGTCAAATCCAACGTATTGATTGCAGACGGATTAATTGAACATGACATTGTTTCTTAGGCGGGGGCGCATTTATGGAAGTTCACCATTTATTAACACAACGTGAGCGACCTGAGGCAATGAGGTAATCTGTTTGTTTTTTTTTGCACTCTAAATGCAGACTGTGTGTTAAATCCATTTTAAAATAAAAACAAGGCGGGGGAGAAAAACAGCGCCCAGATTCTAATGCAGCTAGATTGACAGACAGATAAAAGGGATACAGTAATACAATGACGGCATGACAATCTTGCCACGCATTTTATGGTGACGAATAATCAAAAATCCTTTTATCGATGACACATCAAGGAGCATTTAGTTTATGCTTCGGTTAATCCTATTGACTATTTTGTGATTTCTCTCTCTCTTACTTGTTCCGATGTGCTATATTTGTCTCATAAATACAGGATATTTTGGCTTGACAAATTGCTATACAGGCACAATCCTATTAAGGGATGCGGTGTTGTGTTCCCTGCCAGTGACATTCTGTTTGGGTGTTGCATTAGACACTATGACTACTGTACTGTGTTGTCATTAATGGATAATAAGAGCATTTTGTATTTTTAGACACTTCTTTCAGCATACCACTATTTTTCATTATCCCTAAACAATCCCCGCTGCAGACTTTTGTTGTTCTAATGTGCCACAAGATCCCTTTCATCAATCAATCAATTAATTAATCCTTATTTATCCAGCACTTTACTGAAACACGGCGTCTAAAAAGTCCTTTACAAGAGACAAATGAGCAATGAAAACCATGCAGTTGACTCAAAAAAGACAGTGTAGCAGAGAGCCACTTAGACTGAATTAATGGACAGCTACTGTAAGAATGATTTTACTGGTCAGGATGAAATGTTTAACACTTTCAAATAATCAAAATACCAGTTATTCTGTGAGCAACATCTGTGAGCATCAGTTAGTGCCATTTGGTCGAAAAGTAATTTCCAAAATTACATTACACATACAATTACACACAAAAAGTAATTACATGAATGATAGAGGAATTATTTCTGTAAACTACTGCAACATTACAGAGTCTGAAATCTAATTTGAATATTAAGCAAATGGTGTAAAAAGTGCAGAGCTAAATGCACTTTTAAAACAGTGATGTGATGTATCCTCAAATTATTCTTGCATGTCAATGTCTTCATAACTGATGAATGATGTCAAAAACTACAAACGACCTCAACTACAAAAACACATATTTCTCAAAATCAGGTAATTTATTTTGCTTAGGGTGGCCTGTAATTGACATAAATGAACATGGTATCAACCAAATTATGTCAAATTCATATGACTAGTGACCGTTTGGGGCGTGTCCGTTTGGGGCGTGTCCGTTTGGGGCGTGTCCGTTTGGAGCGTGTACCCGTTCGGTAGGAGCCGATTGCTTGGCTCCTGGTATTGCTGCTTGCAGCGTTGGTGGAGCACATGGCTTGGCCCCCAGCGTTCTTGAGAGCCACTCATTACTTGTTGACTCCAGGGAAGTGAAAAAGAGTTAGTGTATCCAGCATCCAGCAGCAAAACTGAACTGCAGTCAATGAGCGTGTAAGGGTCCACAGACCCCTGAAGCCCTGTTCGCTTGTTTATTCAAAGGTTATTAATATTGAACCTTTCATGTGTTTAAATCGCACAAACTTAAACACTGCACGTCCTTGGATCCCCAGCAATACACCCGCCAATTGTGAAGTAGAACGAATGAACGGTTCTTGAGTTATGCGAAGGACATACACACAGACAGAGATTCCTTGTACATCAAAATCGGTTCACAGGTCTTGGGCAATACTAGTAAAAAAAAGTTGTATAAAGCCATTTGCGGCTCCATAGGGAGCTGCACGAAGTCTGATAAATTGCCTCAAGTGATGTCACTTGAGTCAGCGTCAGTTGGGGCTGAAGACTCCAAGTTTGAAAATTAAAAAAATCTGGGGCTTTAAAAAGAAGTGAGCTTCCCAGACCTCTGTAGCCCGCTCGTCTTCTCTGCTTGCGGCTAGTAGCCTGATGCTACATTAGTCGCTATTAGCATAACACACCCGATGCATTGAGGGTAAAATAGGCGCCAGGTTTTGAAGAAAGTATGGAATAAAAAAGACAATATCTCAGATTCTGATGCATCAATTTTGATATTTTTTTTGTCCATTACAAGTCCGACAATGTTGTATAATAGTTACAATACAATAGTTGTATATAGGCTATATATAGTTATAGAAGTGGTGCAATGCTAAATTGATGGAGTACTATTTTAAATACAAGTAGTGTGCTGTGGGTATAAAAGTGACATTTTAATACAAGTTAAAGATCACAAGGGGAAGGTAATGCCACCAAAATACAGTACCAAGCTTTTAAATGCTAAAATTAAGCCTAAACTCAATTTAACTTTACTTCCATAAACATGGCATTGCATAAACCTTTCTCTATTTATCCCTTGTATGAGTGTAACCAAGATATTTGTGTCACCAACATGCAATTTGTGTTTCAGACTTTGCACATTTCCTGAATTTTATGTTGAATTATTGACACCGTTTCCTACAGACTACAAGACCCAGAGGTGTGTTAAATAGAAGGGGAAAAAGCACATTACAAACTCTAAAAGCCACATCAGACCAGTGTGCCACCTGCATTTCACTTCAAACTCTCTGCCTCACATTATATCCGTCACAGAAAGTGGAAGGATGCAGCTGCAGGTGGTTTTGAAGCTGTTGCGGGTAGAAATAAACATCTTGACAGCTTAAAAACCACCCTTGTTGTCTTTGTTATGGCGAATCTGGTCTTTAAGGACACTTGGTGACGTTTTGGACTCGTGTCTCGCGCCTGTTTTGACTTGGACCTGTCTGGATAATGTCTTTTGCAAAGAGTAGCCTACAAAAAATGTAGTTTTAATGATGTCTGGGGGTTTGTTCTCTTTGTAATATGCACAGTTTAAGGAATTCCTTCTGTTAAACACCAAATATATGTCTATGCTTTCAAAGCCAATTACCACTAGTGCTTTAGAGTTAAAGATAGGCTTTGCACCTCAGTCCTCTTCCTTAAAGGTCCAATGTGTAGGATGTGGCGGTATCTAGCGGTGAGGTGAGGAGATTGCAACCAAATGAAGCCGCTGCCGTGTGCCAAGCGTGTTGGAGAGCTACTTGCGCGAACGCGAATTGCTTCTCTAGAGCCAGTTGTTGTAAGAGTAGCGTACGTCATTTGGAGCAGAGCCAGTGCGTAGAGTGTGTATGTACGTGGGAAGTGAGTGGTGAAGCAAGAGAGAGAGAGCGGCGGCAACAGCAGCGAGTTACGTACGCAGGAAAGGTTAAGAGTTTGGTTTGTCCGTTCTGGGCTACTGTAGAAACATGGCGGACTCCGTGGAGAGGACCCGCTCCCTACGTAGATATAAACGGCTCATTCTAAGCTAACGAAAACAAGACAATTCTTATTATCAGATGATTACATACTGAAGAAAACACACGTATTAATAATATATTCCATTTCTGCCAGTAGATCCCCCTTATTGTTACACACTGGTCCTTTAAATTTCTTAGTCAAATCATTATTTTCATTAACATTTAACTGGTTTTTGGCCCTTTCATTCAAACGTTATTAGCCCTGGTTCTGATCTTGACTGCAGCCTCTATACAGTAAATATCATGTTGTTTTTATGGGAGCGTCGACCTTGTCACCACCTTGACAGGCCACAATCTGCCTGGGTCACAGGCAGGAGGAGGTCCTGGAGAGCATTATTGAGTTTCCAGTGACATGAATTATGATAAATTATCGGTCAATAATTCAACACGTGTGTCAGATAGAGTATATTTACAGGACCACCTGGCGTTGCCTGAATAGAGGTTACACTATAGGGAGTGAATAAATAATACAGCTTTTTTTTTTTTTACCCTGCGATTTAATACCATTAAATATTCAGCTATTTGGATGATCAAATTTGCTGCTAAATTACAGCTTCCCCGTTGATAGGACTGGGAGGAGAGGTGGCCAACGGGTGCTGCAGTGGGAACCCAGCCAGAGAGGGGAAACAACACAGTCATACACACACACACACTATCAGACACCCATATGCACGTCTGCGTGGAGCTAGAATGACACGCACATGCATACGCAAGCAGAGACACACAAAAACCCATAAACACACACAGCCCCAGGTGGCACATGCTGGCATACAGCGCCTTACCTGATGATGCTGTATGCATCAATGAGCGCATCCAAAATAATGCAATGTTTACCCGAAGAGCGCTGGTTGGAGTTCAGATTCTGTCTGAGTATTTCACATAGAAAGAGAGGATTATTCGATAAATAATATATGTATAAATACATTCCCAAGCAGCGTGTGTGTTTTCCTATTATACAATAGAATACAAGCTTCATTTCCCCAGGATGTGCCCTTTGACAGACTGGTGCCGTTATTAGTATTAACCACTGTTAGAATCATCAGCAACAAAAAAAAAATTGGCATCCCTAAGCATGATATGAGAATTGGTAAGCAAAATGAGAAATGAAGCAATTAGAGAGGTTCACATACATTATTTAGCGCTCATTAGCTTACTGTGACACTGTAGGCTCCACACCAATGAAAAGTGTTGGCCGGGCTCAGGCAATTAGTAAAATTAGTGGCACAGGATTTGGCGTTGATTCAGGCCACATGGCCCAGAAGATACCAGACTGGTGTCAGTCGTGTAATTTATAACTTTGCACATGAAATAATAGGTTTGAAAAATCACTGGGGCTACCAGTGTGTCAACCTGTATTATCCAGGCGACAAGGGTTGTCTCTTGGACAGAGGAAACAGCAGCAGCCTCCTCCGATTTTTTTTTTTTTTGAGGGGAGTGCACGGTGCAGTCGGCCATTTTGTGTCTCTCGGAGAAAAATAGGGGGACAGAGGTCCAAGCGGATGGTAATTAGCAGTCTGGGTTGTGTTTGTTTTCATTTTGCGCATGTTTGTGCTGATAAAGTTTGACTTGCCAAAAAATCCCAGTCCCGTGCTGGATTCCGCTCAAGCTGTTCCCCGGCATCCTTCAGGAACGATGGGAAATCTTGTACACTGCCACTGGTCACAGCACAAACAGACGGTGGTAATCAGTGATTAGTGGACATGTTACAGTATACAGAGATAAGCCCACACCCCAACCCTTCAATCTGAATCAATAGCGGCACATGAAATACATAAAATGTACATGTTTGGTGGCAGATATTCTGTGATTAACCAAGCAAAATAAGAGTTTTAGAAATCTATTTATGTAAATGTGCCAGAACATTTGTATTAACTTCAAAAAGGAATAAAAATAAATAAATTGTTTTTTTCTGGTCAGACTGCTGAAGAAACATAAAGCCATTTTGTTAAAACGGGCAATTTAACAACACGGTTTTGATCCCTTTTGGTTTTAGCTTAAGGTCTGCGGCCAGCTTCGACTGACTCCACATCCAACGCCGGAGCGTAGCTAAATAACATTTTGCAGCCTCTTTATCATTACGGGGGGAAAAAAAGGAAGACAAGCAAACCAAATAAACAGGTGTTGTGTGCTTTAGAAAAAGCTAATGCTAACGTGTTCTGGAATAGAGAGGCATAATTATACTGTGCTGGATTATGGAAAACATTGTGCATGTTAATTACACCAGGTATGCTCATTGATTTTCTGTTATAATACTTAAATGTGTCATTAATAATTCATTTTCCTGCCAGCCCATTCCATTTTTCATGCACCTGTGTTGTTGATGTGAATGACGCTGTGTCATTGCTGATGATGGCTGTGTAGTTCATCATGGAAAGTAATTTCTGCAGTGACACCTACTTATTTGTCTTTTATGAGCCACTGACAATGTCCGTATTGTAAAGAACGGCTCTCCGCTCGCAGATTGACCGAGAACCGTGCTTTTTTTTCCTCTTTGGAAATCCATGAAAAGGCTTTTATTCGTCCCTTTGCTGTGCAGCTAAAGCTTTATTAGGGTAGTTGTCGCAAATGAGGGCAAGGACTTTACCAACAAGTTTAGAGTATAGAGGTTAGCTGCTCGAACTTCCAATCACTGTCAATAAAACAGAGAAATTAGCTTCTGCCAGTTCTTGTAGCTCTCTCCGGCCAAAAGACATTAACGAAACACCGGATTCCCCGGAGATGCTGCTGCAACAACTCGGCCTGCGGACCTTTCTCTCCTCTAAGCTCAACGTTTGATGAAGGCTAATTCTCGTCTTTTAAGAGCACCCGTCCCTCTCCTGTCATTTTAAAGGAGCGTATCTGTCAAACAATAGTAGAGAGACAAGCACGACAAGCAAACAAACCCAGAAACAACAACAGCGGCCACGGGCGCATTCAAGTTTGTCCTTGAATTTCCACACCTGTGAGCGCCGAACGTGGCAGGGCCATTTGTGAATTGGAGGCAACGCGACATGTTTGTCCAGCATCAACTCGGCAGCGTGTTTATCCCCTCGTTTTTTTTTCCAGCATTGTTTGTCTTTTCTTTGTGGCGCTGAAATGCTCAAATTGCATTTCTCAGATGTTGGTTCCCTGGAGGTGTGCGCTCGTCGGCAGGTGTCTGCGGGAAAAGCGGAAAAAGGGAAGGGGAGAGGAAGAGGCACTGGAAGAAAGATAAAGAGAGGCAGAAAGAGAAGAGAGAGCGCGAGCAAGAGAGATCTCCCACTCATTCTCCGATGTGGAGCTGAATTGATGCCGAAATGCTTCATCTGCCATATATGCTCTTTAGCAATGTAAATGCATGCTGATGAACTTGGATCTTGCAACAATATGGCACATGTTTCTTATACCGCGGAAACTTTTTCACAATTAGTTGTTTGGCAGAAGATGACAAACTATTCAGAACTCCTGTGAGCAACATCCAAGTTACGGAAGTTTAGAACAAACAGGCGTTTTATTTATTTATTTCTCCCCCGAGGTACTACGCTCTGACAAGCTAAATCCTGCTAAAAAGCATGAAACGTGGTGCTGTTTGCCTGAAATAATAATTCCGTTTTCCTTATTTTATTTTCAAATCAATTAACTAACCTTGAGATGAGCTTTGCTGCTGATAAGTGCTGTACAGTGCAGCTCAATCCCCCCCTCTGCTTTGAACGAGGCTTCCTCTCCAGGCTCTGAATAGCATATAATAGATATTGAACTGTAAATTTGAATTGAAAGCCCGGGTCATTGTGCCTCATTGACTTTCGACCACAAAAACCAAATGATGTCTTAGTTGAGAGAAATATATCAAAGGATATCAACAATTACGAGTCATAAACACGCCTGGAGACGTGCCTGGCGGGCGTATAGCAGCGGGAATTAGCATGTTGAGCTGATAAATATGCATGTAAAGACGCTCCCAGGGGAATAACACGCGTGTGATTGATAGCTTTGGAATTGAAGGATGTGTAAATTCCTTTTATTCTGGGGGTTGTGCTGTTGTACCGCCGAAATACATAGCACTTGTTAAAAGTTTTACCAACTTTATAATCCTTAATGCCACATCTGTTTGCTGTCTTTATAGCGCCTGTAAAACGTCATTAAATTATTACCACCAGCTGGCCTCATTGCACAATAACCTCACTTATCTGTTATTCTCTGGGAATACTTTTGATTTATAGACCCTCTTAGAATAAATGATATTTTATACATATGTATATATAAATAAACAAGGGGAAATGTGTTCTCTTAAATAATTCATGAGTTGTACTTTGAATAAGTTACTTAGTAGAAGTTTTTTTTTTTTTTTTCCTGCAAGTATAAAAGAGTTGTTTGTGGCAGAAAGACGTTTGATTCCAGTTTGGACGCCAGAGCAGGTTTGTCTGCTGAGAGGAATTTAAATCTAAAATATTTTTACTTGATCAAATGTAAAGAATTTGATTTTCAAAAAACAAACAAAAACCTCAAGGCCTTTCTGCTTTTTTTTTTTTTTTTTTTTTTTAGGGAAATATTGCGCAAACATCGTCACAGTTTAATCTACAAGATTTTACAAACGATGAACATGGTTTGCACATTTAAAAAATCCTGTATCTAATCAATTCTCCTTATCACCTGACATTAATTTAGTGTAACAAAAAAAAAGTTAACAGCTTTTCTGAAGTTGTTGAATCTATATTTAATTTAAAACTCTCAGGATGTTTTAAAAAAACAACAACATAATATCACACACTGTAGTCAGTTTTCAACACCGCTTCAAAATCCAACACCTCATCACTCAACTCTGAAGAATTCCAGCACCCCCTAATGTCAATATGAAGCTACTGACATGAAATGAACAAACTGACAGGCATCATTTCAGCACACAAGACTTTTCTCTGAGAAAAGCAGAAAAATCCGAAGTAATATCCACACAAACAAGATGCAGCTCAGGTAGAGGAGAGATCTCTGTGGCTATGCTGCTGCTTATAAATAGCACTCGCCCTGGAGTAGCAATAAAGGCTGTTTGCGTAGCTGCTATATGTTTAGTATGTAATGATATATTATTGCTCTAGGTAGTGGGAGCATGTCCTATGTGCTCTGTCCTCTTGGGTATAATTGCTGCAGAAGAGATAAACTGGAGAGAGAGAGAGAGAGAGAGAGAGAGAGAGAGGGTGGGGGGGTGGGAGCAAGACAAGATATTAAAGATTAATAAGGTGTGTGTGTAAAGCTGTAACTCTCGAGAGTGATTCTTTTCATTTAGCTCTTTTATTTCCCATTGTCCCATCTTATTTTTCGCTCACTTTGAAATTCAGACTATTTGGAGAGACCCTCAAAGGCCTCGTTGTTGGTGCCGCTGCTGTGTAACGCTGCGTTTTCCAGCTGTTTCAAAGCTATACCTGTCAATCATCTCACACACACACACACATAGTGCTGGACGGAGTGGTGGAAATTACATTTGTTTTGTGTGTGTGTTGTGTGTTCATGTTTTTGAAACGACTATTAATTAATAAGTTGTCATGACAAGAGGAATTCAATATTTTACATGTTTTTTTAATATATTTTGAAGGAACAGAAAGTGTTTTTATTTGTGTTATGTGAACTGTGTGTCTTTTCCTATAAACACAACCCTAGAAAAAAGAAAATGCTATCAAGGGACAAACCTGTAGCTGCTCCACTGATGATGAATAGTTGACTTTGTGCCTAACGAGTAGAGCTGGGCGATACTGGGAAAATCAAATATCACAATAATTTTGACCAAATACCTCGATAATGATATTTAGGGATGCACCGATACTGGATCGGATATCGGGCCGATACTGACTCAAATAGCTGGATCAGGTATCTGTGACTGTGGGGCAGATCTATTCAATTCAGTTCTATGTTTATATACTGTATATATTATATACTGGAATTGTATTTCCTTGGAATTGTAATTCCTGTTAATTTTGAAGATTTTTCACTAAGTTGTTGGTGTACGATTTATTATTTCAATAAT
This sequence comes from Adelosebastes latens, assembly GCA_916700685.1. Taxonomy (NCBI): domain Eukaryota; kingdom Metazoa; phylum Chordata; class Actinopteri; order Perciformes; family Sebastidae; genus Adelosebastes; species Adelosebastes latens. Next base: position 28,484 of record CAKAKR010061723.1, read on the forward strand.
AAATAAAAGTAAATTTATATCTACGTATTTATTTGTTACGTTTTATTTTACAAAGTTATGGAAGCAATGGTTATCGGTACTGAAAAAGTCGGATCGGTGCATCCCTATTTCTTTTATATTTTGAAGAAAGAGAAAGCGTTTTTATTTGTATTATCTGAACAGTGTATCTTTTCATAAGCAGCTCCACTGATGACGAATAGTTGACTTTGTGACTAACGAGTAGGGCTGGGCGATACGGAGAAAATCAAATATCACAATATTTTTTACCAAATACCTCGATAACGATATTGCGACGATGTTGTAGGGTTGACTATTGGTACTTTTACAAAATATTTTTATATTTAATAATGTGGATATAATGACTAAGTGGGTAAAATTGCACATAATAACTAGAATAATAAGTGGAGCTAGAACAGAAAATGACATCACTTTGCTGTAATGCAGAATTTAAAACCAGGAAAAGACAACACTTATGGCGTATAACGATATCCCAAATCTAAGATGATATCAAGTCTCATATCACAATATTGATATAATATCAATATATTGCCCAGCCCTATTAATGAGAGTGGTTTTCTTGGTTTAGGGGCACATTTTATCATCCAAAACTGCAATAAAACAAATTTACTTAGTGACGTAAAACTCTAAATGTCCACAAGGTCCGTCTCTCAGATATAGTAAATGAGTTACAGTTCTGTTTTTTTGATAACAGATTTACTGTAGGTCTAGCTTTTTTTTTTAAAGCATATTTACAAATATGACCATTTTCAATGCAAGAAAAAGGATGTGTGGATGTGCATTATGGTAGCTTATTGCTTTAAATTCCAATTAAAAAAGAAAAGCATTTGCACACATACAGGATATTCACACACACACACACACACACACACACACACACACACACACACAGAGAGAGACACACAAACACGGAGAGTATCAGTGTGAAGCTCAGAATAAAGGAGCCTGTGAATTTGGCCAGGTTTCCGTGTCAGAAGCAGCCTGTATGTACGTTTGCGTTCGCAGGCTTTAGAAGGCTCTTTTTTCACACCCTGCTGTTTTCCCCTGATAATTTAATGTCCATATTCTTCTCTTCAGGCATTAAAACCCTCTGAAGTTCATTCTCTGCCTTTGTACTCTATGAGGCTGCACAGTGGGGCTGGGAAACACACACCACACTCCGTAGGTCCTCTGTTGTATTGCCTACCGAGTAACCAACCAATTACCGAGTTCAAACACGCAGCTATCACTCTGTTTTCGCTGCTATCCTCTGATTTGGCCGGTGTTTGTACCACACTGTTTTTTCCTCTCTTTTCATACTGAGCTTCTAATAGAGATGGATGTTGATCACGGCGCGTTACTTATTCTCACGGATGACGAGGCAAATCTTCTACCTTAAAACTTCCACTTGTGGAATATTGACAAGTCAGTCTCACATTTAGTGTCGTGTCCATAAAACTGACCAGTTTATAGTGAAAAAATAGGGAAACAAATGCTGCATATATGCAGAACTCATTGCTAACATAGGAGCCAAAACCAAAACAGGAAGTGCACATGTTACAAAACATTACAAAATCACTAAAAGAAAAACTTTCAAACAATACCAAAAGAGGCTGTGCGAAATTATATAATGGAGCCTCATATGTAAATTAGTCTTTGTACATTTGAAATCAAGAATTTTTACGGGCCTGCGGACAATAAATCATAACTTGCATGACGTGGTAAAGGAACAGCCCACCTTAAGAGGCGGAGCCGGAGTTGCAGGATACAGGAAGTTGGCGCCGGTCTCTGGCTCGCTTGAGCGGAGCCGAGTTGTAGTTTCGTAGCATTTATTCACCGACAAATAAACTGTGTTGGTCACCGTAGTTCTCCTACACGCTTGATACACGGGAGAAGTTTCAGTTGGTTGCAATCTGCAACCTCACCGCCTGATGCCGCCAAATCCTACACACTGCACCTTTAAGGTCTTTTTATGCCTTCGCGCTGGCGATATGTTTTCGTGTTGTCTGTGCGTTCGTTCATCTGTCCGATCCATTCTCTTGAACACGATATCTCAGGAACGCCTGCCGCGAATTTCTTCAAATTTGGCACAAACGTCCACTTGGACTCGAGGATGAACTGATGAGATTTTGGTGGTCAAAGGTCAAAGTCACTGTGACCTCACGTCCGTCACATTCTTGTGAAAGCGATACCTCAGGTACGCTTGTATTACATCTGGCACAAACATCCACTTGGACTAATAAACTGATGAAACGATTAGAATATGGTGGTCAACATCAAGGTCACTGTGACCTCACGAAACACATTTTTGGTCAATTTCACACAAATGTCTAATAGGATAAAATGATGAAGTGACAGACATGGATGTAAACTGCAACTTGACTGGTTGGCAGAGACATACACCTGCAAAGCAGTAATTTCAGTTTGATGGAGCCTTGTACTGGACATGTATAGTAATGGACAGCTTCTGTCAAAGCCTGTCAACTGAAGACACATCACAGTTACATTACAGACATTATCAATGTCACACAGAAGTAATAAGGAGTTTAAATAGAGGTCAGGTTAACAACATTCTCACTATAGAAAGCTTAAGTTGTTCAACAAGAAAGCTGAACCCCAGATAGTCCACTCCATTGTCCCACATCAACATGTTCACTTGCTCCACGACACAGGCCTCCTCTGTGTGCAGCAGTTTTTTTTTTATTCTTCTTCTTCATCTTCTTCTGTTTGGCAAAAACGCGCATTTTGTGAGCGGAGGGCGGCTCATGATTTCCCCAGCGAGCCCCACACATGGCCTGTAGAGATCTACCTGTCAGCACACCTGAGCTCCTCAGCACAACCCGGCCTTTCTTGCTGACTCCGCCGCCTCTGTTTACAGAGACAAGACATGAAAAATGCAACAGAGGTCGTCATCCGGTGTCTTGGGGTCCGGGGAAATCACCTGAGCCAAGACGGTGTATAGCGCCAGCAACTTTGCCGGGACGATGTTAGTAAAAAAAAAAAGAAACATGGCTTCCTCATACAGTGAATGATGTGTCTCAGGAACTAAATTTCAGTATTTTCTCTGCAAAAAGCGCAAAAGATGGATTACAGGAGAACCAGGCAGCACTGAATAGACCATTGATTTGATAAAGCTGAGTTTGAATGCTTATAAAACTATGTTGACAGCCCCAGGGAGTGTGACAGCTTCTTCAATTAACAATTGATGCTTATATAAGAACATCCGTCTGTAAGTTATTCATGATTTCTTATGCCAGTTGTTGTCGTAAATCCATATGTATGCAAGTTAATAGATTTCCGCCGCTGTATGACAAGATTTTTCTTCTCCATCTGACCCTGCCATATGCCATAAGACGTCTCTTTTGTCCATATTCACTGTCTAATTATAACCAGCCTGTTTTGTTGTGAGAATACACCTGTTAAGAAAAATGACCAGAAACTGAATGCAGACGATATTAATTACGCTCAGGTTTCTACTTTATATAGTTTTTTATGCGTTAAAAATACTGGTATTTTATGAGCTTTGGGTTCATGAAACCTTCAGGATATCTGTTGAAAAGTTTTCAGCAAACAGCTGGAATATTGTGTTAAATGTATACTGTCCATTAATTCACAGCAAACAATATTCTGTCCTTTGTTATAATACAATCAATACAATGAAGCCATACAAACTGCAACACACGGCGCATGGCAGCTGTACAATCAGCTAAATTTCAATCACTGTCTGGGATTTTTAATTTAAAGGACCGGTTTGTAATTTTATTTTGACCACAATAATCTGCTGTATATCGGCACACATCATTGAAACTTTTCACTCAGAGATAATCAGCAGTTTGTGTATTTCTCAATTAATCAAGATTCGGAATACAGATCTTTTTTTATTACAGTATTTCCAAAAAAAGCTGATTACAATCCTGAAAGCATCTTCTCTATCTAATATACTCTAACTAATCTATAGAGGTCAAATTTTGACCTGTAACTTTCCTAGTGACTGAGTAACAGCTTTTGCACACCAAGTCCGTATTTTGTATGCATTTTTTAAATCCGTCATTCGATAAATATCCTTATAAATATAAATATAAATATAAATATCCATAATACAAGACAAAACTGAATGAATTAGGTGAGTGCAATGGATAGTGCTAGTCCCAAACGGGGCTAATGAATGAATGACGAGCAAGAAGCTATTGTATAACCTCCTAGAGCACAATCACTACTGACTAATCTTGGTACATCCTCTGTGTCATCCCCGATTCCAAGCTGTTCTGTAATCACCTGCCACGATCTATCTTTAAATTCTGCATCTCTGTATTCATCACGCATCACACATTACTGCATCACGTGTATCAGTCTATCAGATGCCGTTGATGATGACGTTGGCACGGACGGTGGCTCTGAGTGGTCAAACAACTCTCTTTTGCGAAAAAAACGCAGAAAATCAAACCTGTTCTGAAAACTTTAATGATGGACAAAAGTTTGTAAACGTGATTGACACAACGTGAGGTCATACAGTTTCGACAATTTCGGATGAAAAATACGGACTTGGTGTGCAAAGGTCTTAAGGCGTGACGTTATTGCTAAAACTGGAGATGGAGTATGAAACTTCAAAGTATCAGTTATAGGGCTGTTAACGTGATAATAATGCGTTAAGGTAAAAAAAATGTAACGCCACTAATTTCTTTAATGTATTAACGCAACTTGCATTTCTTAGGTTGTAGCCGTCTCGGTTTAAAAGCTAAAAAAAACTGGCATGGCCATTTTAAAGGGGTCCCTTGACCTCTGACCTCCAGATATGTGAATGAAAATGGGTTCTATAGGTACCCACGAGTCTCCCCTTTACAGACATGCCCACTTTATGATAATCACATGCAGTTTGGGGCAAGTCATAGTCAAGTCAGCACACTGACACACTGACAGCTGTTGTTGCCTGATTTGAGCACATTTTTTATGCTAAATGCAGTACCTATGAGGGTTTCTGGACAATACTTGTCATTGTTTTGTGTTGTTAATTGATTTACAACTATAAATATATACATACATTTGCATAAAGCAGCATATTTTCCCATCCCATGTTAATAAGAGTATTAAATACTTGACAAATCTCCCTTTAAGGTACATTTAAACAGATAAAAAAATGTCCATTAACTATGGACAATAGTGCGATGAATCGCGATTCAATATTTTAGTATATTGACTGCCCTAATCAACGCACACAGAATTCTATAACTCAATTAACTTTATATTAACACACTAAATTCACCATAAGCAATTCCAATCAGTTATGATTTTTGTTTGTGGACAACACAGGCTTTCTTCCAAAATGGACTTCACAAAACATTCAAAACTTTGACTTAGTTTAAGTGTTTGATTTTGTAATAAATTACCAATTAGTACATTCAATTCATAGTGAGAGTAGTTCCCAATCCTGTGTTATATATTTTAGTGGTAGGGGAACCCTTTTGATTAGATTTAGATTACGGATTGTACCTTTAACCAGTGGTTTTGCCACAAGTCCAAACTCCATAACAGGAATTTCATCATTCTTTTCGACCAAACTTCTGAAAATATAACTATCTGGAGATGCAGTCCTCCCACCCTGACACCAAGAAGTACATATTTATCTTTCATGGAACCTGAAGAGACAAACGATCTGTTCCAAGTGAAACACAAGCATTAACATGCTGTCGTGTTTGCAAGTTCATAGGATGACAGACGGGTTGACGCATTTGATGCCCCCCATCCTTCACTACACCCACCCAGCCGCATATTAACTACACATCCTGCCACTGCCATCGTATTGATTTCTCACCCCCCCCCCACCTCTACTCTATTCTTAGGGACATAATGTCACAACATGAGCATTTTACTATTTAGTGTGAAAGAACAAAGAATAAGACACAGTCACCTCGCACATTATTAAAGCATCAAGTTCACTAATTGCGGTTTACACTTTGCACTTTATTAACTTGAGAAATGTGATTTGCGGTGGACAGGTGTGAATATTAAAGCAAAGGGAAAGAGAGACAATTAGTCAGATGTGTTGCTTTGTTGCTATATGTTACTGAGCTATAATATAATTCAACAGGGAGAATAAAAAACATGCTCTTTCAAAAAGTGTTTCCAAACTCAAATTGTCATGGATTTTTGACTTATTTCCAGTTCATTAACCTGTGAAGCAAAAGTAAAGGAAGATTAAAATGTTCTACAGTAATTCCAGAAAACAACCGTTAAAGCTGAAGTAGGCGAGATTGGAGCAAATATGATTAAAAAAAGTTATTTTTATAAAACGGTCGCTATATCCTGACAGTAGTACATGAAACAGGTAACCTGAAAAAAGATCATGTGCCTCTGTGTCCTCCGGGGCTCCTAACGGCATCTGCAAGATTTCACAGACCGGAGGAAAACAAGCAGTCAGAGATGATCTGAGGTCTACTGTCCAGCTGCTGTCTATGAGAGCCGGCTGTCAATCACTCGCGAACTCCGACCAAACGGTCAAACTAGGCAGCGCTGATCAAATATGAATCAATATTATGTTACGTTAATGCCTATTTCTCTCCTCAAATGTTTTCAGAAACATCTTGTAGTGCACGGTTTAGCTGTAAAATGAGAAAGTTTATGACGTCGCCGCCATTGTGAAATCTGGTGAAGGAACGCCAAGTTCTGGTCACATGACCGGAGCACAGCCAATAGGAACGCTCTCTCAATGAAATGACCTGTGATTGGTCAGAGTCTTTCGATTATTTAAAGCCTGAAAACAGAGCCATGAGGAGGTGCAGAAGTCTAGTTATCTCTCAGAACACTTGAATTACAATATGCTGAAAGGTTATTATGGAATTTTTGCCCAATGATGCCAAAAATATTCTGCCTACTGCAGGT
>CAKAKR010061723.1:35376-46010 GCA_916700685.1 Adelosebastes latens
AGATGTTTCTGAAAACATCTGAGGAGAGAAATAGGCATTACAGTAACAGAATATTGATTCATATTTGATCAGCGCTGCCTAGTTTGACCGTTTGATCGAGTAACTGACAGCTGCCTTTGTTGAATGAACAGCCAATAGGAACGCTCTCTCTCTCTGAAATGACCTGTGATTGGTCAAAGTCTCCGGTCACGGGCTAGATTTATTAAAGCCTGAAATCAGAGCCATGAGGAGGTGCAGAAGTCTAGTTATCTCTCAGAACACTTGAATTACAATATGCTGAAAGGTTATTATGGAATTTTTGCCCAATGATGCCAAAAATATTCTGCCTACTGCAGGTTTATTAAAATGAAAAACTGTCCATATGAGGAAAAGAGAAGTTTATGGTCTGTAAATTTTCTGGACTGGAATATTTCATAACTGCATCCCTCTTCAAATTATTTAGTTTGGAAGTTGCCTGGCAGAGAACCAACAAACAGGTTTTATTGCACCACAAACAGAAGCTTTTTTTCTCTCTCAGCAGCATTACCAACTTTCCAAACCGGGTGTAAAAACCAGAGCGTGACAGCTGCATTTAAATATGAAATAGCTGCAGATTTGGTTTCAGACACCTTGTACTGTGTGCAAACAAAGCCACCGTTTCCACCAGAGAAAAGAGAATGCATTTAAAGCACCTCTTTGTCGTTGTTCAGAACTGTGTTCCCTTTGTTTCCATTTGTCTCTTTTTTTAGGGGGAAAGAATGGGATGAAATATTTTTAAACAGTAATTACCTGGCTGGGATCCGACATGCAGGGATTAATGGGTGACTGCGGAGCACCAGGTTCGGCAGTGTGTTGGAAGGTAAGGGGGTGTGTGGGTGTGTGTGATGGAGTGGTGGTGGCAGTGGCGGGGGGGATGCCGAACACGGAGAACCAAAGACTGGCAGAATTCTGCTGCAAGTGTCTTTTCTTTATCCAAGCTCAAGTCACTGCTTCACGCCAAGTCCGTCACAAATGAACAAGACAGATTTAGCCCTCCCGCCTCATCCCACTCCCTCCAAATCCATTTGCTAAACGTCTGTTTTCATGCCTCCTGAAACAATATTGTTACATGTTTCGGGTTATTTTTACCTTCTTCGCTCTGGCCCACTCTGTCGCACAAGTCGAATTTTCACCGAGGAGTTAAGCAAATCTGTAATCGTGTTTTGTTCAGAACCCTGTTTTGCATGTAATTGACAATCACAAGCAATTTCCGATCAATTCACCACAAAGCACTCGAAACCGCCTGCTCGGCCAAGCTCGCATCACTGAAGTCGAAGAATGCTGCAGTGCACTTTGCGCTCAGAACTCAATTAAGCATGTCCTTGGAGTACAATATCTCTGGATTCTTTAAGTCGTTTGGATAGCGCGGAGAGGCGATGAGGTGCTCTTACAGATGGCGTGCGACTCAGACTGTAATTAAACAGATCAGTGTCTAATACACAGTCTGATATCCAGCAGCAGTGCAGCCAAATCTCTGTGGGAGGAACTTCCTGAGGTTCTCAGGAGGTTCTCAAGGTCGCTGCAGTCACTGCAGATTCTACAGTAGTTTTCTGCTCTGAGGAGCCACGGCTGCGTAACTTTAAGGTCATTTTTCTTTCTGTTTTCATGACTTCTGTTGCTACAGCAGTGAATTGGGCAGTGTTTGTTAATGTTTTACTTTGGCACTGTATAGCTTCTCTGTTGGCAGAGTATTTTGGATACACTGAATAATAAACTCAAATGCAGTTTTGGGCAAACAAATGGATTTTGCCTTATAGTGTCAACTCTATTCTATTATCCTGACTCCAGTGTGTTTTTGACGCCACTTTCAATGCAAAATCTAAATCTGAATCTCTTTTATTTGTACAATAAACTTGTGAGACATTGAGACATTTTCTCACAAATAAGTTCTGACACAATAAGGCAGAACAGGTTTGAAATTATGCTTCCATTTTAGAGACTGGTTGAATCTTGGTGGGAGATTTTTGGGAGCACTTGAGTGGGTTTGTTTTGGCATTTTTCCACACTGATATTTTCTTACAAAATGGGTGGTAGGCCCTCTTGCAGCTGTGTTACTTGCAAAAACCTCAACCATGATATTTCTTGTTTTGTAAATTTGTAAGACCCTTTCCTTTGTCCTTTCTCCTTAACTGGAGTCAGAAATTTGGAAAACAAGGTGAAGTCTCAGCCCAGTCGTCACGAAAAAATGCTGGCATTGTACATTTCTGCAAACCATGGATACGTTGCATATCAACGTTTTTGCATTCGGTCGGAGCACATGACGTAGTATATGGAGCGGCTAGTTACGTTATTATTTTAACACAAACCATGATGTTTTTTCTAACCGTAACCAAGTAGTTTTGTTGCCTAAACCTAACCAATCGTTTCACAACATTAACCACGTGGCATTTTACATTTCTGCTCGTGTGACCAAAAATACTGAAAATGTATAGTTTGGGGAACAGGATTGGGTTTACTAAATGAAGTTGCACCATTAAAACTTACAAAATGTCTTAGCTGGTTAAGACTTTAGTAATGTGTAAATCTGTAGCATAACTACCACAAAATACAGTTTTAGGAGGGAAGATATATATATAAAAGACTTATTTAACTTGCCAACTGCTAATCCTTTGTAAATGATATTACTCTGTTTTGTTGCAAACTGTACATGGAGAAATGTGTGTTTTTCAGAGTTTGTATAGAGTAGTGCAGGGGTAATACTTTTTGTTCCGTAAAATAACCTCCGAAAATAAACGCCACTTTAATTATTTAAGTAATAGGCTAACGTTAGGCTATAGACAAACTACACCACCGTGGCATGAGCGCAAATATACAAAACGAGGCTGTAAAGGCGAACGAGTCCAAGTGATGATGTTTAGTAGTTTCGTTTAGCCACTTTGCCACTTTGCCTTTTTCAAGACACGTAAAACCTTCCAAATTCACAAGTGGGGTATTTATTGATGTATTTCATATTGTAGAATGAAACGTTAAAGTCTCTTATCCCTTATTTCAGGCATCTAACTAAAAACCCATTTAAAAAACCCATTGACTTCGAGACAAGGGAACAAGAAGTGCTAAAATGCTAAATCATTACTGGGTTTTAGGACTCATTCCTGCACCTCTCTATTCATGCAGTTTAGAATGAGTAGAAAGTATTCGATTATGCTACCTAGCCTAACCATATTGGCAAGCTAACATTAGCTTTGTCAGTAACTTTAGCAAGCTATACGTAGCTTGTAGCTGTTACTGGGTGTAAATATTTCGTAACAAGTTTAATTAACAACTAGTTTGTGTGGTGCAACCCGTTTTGAACACATACTATACTGTATAATAGATATGCATCCTGTAGTGTACCACCGCAACATCAAGTAGTGGGAAAAAAATTGATTCACCATTATGTATCGCGATTTTTTTTTACAATTTTGAAATAGATTCTTTTAATGCCAGAATCGATATACTGTATGTGCTTCATTTGAGTCTATGCGGGGGTAGAAGGAAGTTACCGCTTTTATTGTTGTAGTCTGAATAATGTGACGTCATAACCGTTCCGCATCCGTCAACCAAAACAAACCGCAGTCGGCCGAAACTAAAAAGTAGAAAACGTTGGAGGTGGAGGTAAATCCAAAGTGGTAAACACTACACATACAGGAAACAAAGGGAACTGTATATACAAAATACATATATGGAAATAAGATTGATTGGATTATAATAACCAGAAGTATAAAACATTACATGTCCCTCATAAATTATAAAAGAAAATACCAATAATTTGTTAGAGAAATGTCTTTATTCTTTGTTTTTATGGTTGCTGGAAATTTTTTCTATAAATATATCGAATCAACACTTAAGTATCGTGATAGTATCAAATCGGGAGATAGGTGTATCGTCCCAGCCCTAAGAGCCACATTAAAAGATTTATGAATACACAAAGTATTTTTGAGCTGAAAAGTGGAATGGTGCCAATTAATGAATTAGACTGGAGTCATTTAACTTCATCAAAAACAAAGGTGTGTTAAACTTTTAAATGTAAATGTAGGATATTAATATTCTAGGTCAAAGTCCAAGTTTGTGGGACAACTCCTTAACAAAGAGCTCAGCTTTCGAATGAATCTCGATACAAAGACTGACATTGTATAACACCTTAAGATGTTTTTTTTTTTAATTAATCACGTAACTTAAAAAGCTTTATATGTCTTGTTTGTTGTTGACGGTGAAATAGACCAAGGGGTTTGATTTAGGGCGAGGCAAAAACTGATAAAAGCTTTCACCAAAATAAATGCATATAGAGTGAATGATGCACTTAAAAAATCAAGGTTGTAGTTTTATTTCTTTTGTATCTGTAATTCCAAGCTAATGAATCAGTGTCATTAATAATTTTATGATGTTTTTTGTTTTTTTTAACTTTCCATTTTTTATTTTCTTGGCTGAGATTGAAAAGACGGAACAAAGCTGCCGAACAGAGGGAAATCAAAGCACAAATGGTTGGACGGTTAAGACGTGTGAGATTGTCTCGTCTGTCATTTGAACAGAGTCCAGGAGAAGTTTCAAGGTTGCTGAACACTTCGTGAAAGTCTCCTAAATGTAACAGATGAGTGGCTTTTTGTGTCAGTTGCCGAAATTCTCAGAAATCATTTGATGAAAGAAATGTCATATGACATTTAGTTTGTCTAAAGTTCAACGGATTTTCCTGTTACAATACCAAAAGACACTTCTTGGTGTTTTATAGTGGCAAGAAAAAGCAGGTTTTAGTAATACAAAGTACTTTGGCTCAAAGTTTTTTTTATTTTCTTTGTCAATAAAAACGACTGTTGTTCATCACAGAAGCAGGATAAATATTCTGGATTTATATCAGGTGATAAAGCAGCAAGTCTCATAACATGCTCCAATAACCTACCTGCTCTAATTACAACAGCAATCATAAAACGTCAGAATGAAAAGCAATATAAACAAAGCATAACATTCAAGACGACAATATTGCCCTGATTAATATAGCAGCGATGGTGTTTGAAGTCATTTCTGTATTAAATGTGGATGCCTCCAGAGTAACAAAAAAAAAACTTGTACACTAAATTTGAAGTGAATTTTACTACTTGTGTCAATCTATACAATTTGAAATAAGACACTTTGTTAAAGACAACAAACAAAAAGTGACTTAATTAAGACAATGGAAAAGATGATCACAAAAGAGGAGACTGATATTTTTTGTGAGGCTGTTATCTGACAGTCTGGATGATAAGATCACAGTGAAGCCTTAAGAAATAAGACGTTTTAGGTGGGGTGAATCAAGATCAGCATTAATGTGATCGGTGCCATATGCCAGTATGAATCTAATAGACTGATAATCTCGCGTCTCACTGCAGGCGGAACCAATCTGTGTGCGATAAGGAGCTCACACTGATCGGCTGCATCGTCACATCGGACCAGAACGTGAAAATATCTCCCATTAGGATCTGAAAACAACAAGGAGAAGCCAGAAAACCGAAGAGAACACAGGAGATGTACAGATACACTGTGGGGAGTGATAACATCTACGTCTGCTTTGAGCTGTGAAGGCACCTTACTCACGTCTAACTGTCAACACTATGCTTTTTCAACTTGAATTTTGAAAAAATGAATCATAAATTAGTGTATAAAAGTCATGTTTTCCATAAAATGCACTGCTGTGGTTTAATTGAACACGTGAATTGTATGTATATATATTCAAACAATCATGTTTTCTCTTTATGGTTCACTTTCACATATGTTTACATTGCTGACCCTTATTTGACATTTTCTTTGATATGATCAAACAGAGCAGCTTCCTCCTTCCCACTCTCCTTCTCCATTATGGAAAAAATTATTAACATCTGCTGCACAGACATCAGGAGAAGTCATGCATGCCTTAATGGCCCCTTGTTTAGTCATTTATGGGTAAGCATGTCATTATTTCAGGATTTATGATCAACCAGATAGAGAATGCATTCTCCCGGAGTTTCACCTAGCAATTATTTATTTTGATTTTTATGGCAACAAAGTTTCCTATCCTCCCTCACTATCCAATTAATGCTGATGATCAAGCATGTCTTAGTGCTTTGGATGCTTCAGCTTTTTGTTTTTATCTGCGTTTATGTCCTTTTGATGGAATGTAAAACATTTTGTGATGAGCCTGTTTTGGAAAAAGCAGTGCATTAATAAGATTGGAGTGAAATGTACAGTATATCCAAGGACAGCCAAAGAATTTAAAGTACGTCTGTGAATAGCAGAACATCAAACCAGGTTTGTGATATCTGTATTTGTCAAGAAGTCTGATAAAATGCTTAATGCTTTATTTAAAAAAGTTCACTCAGATCACTTAAAGGCATCATTTGCTTACTTACTCTTAGAAGTGTCTACCGTAGCTTTGCAGTTGCTTTTGGTTTCATGTGCTTAGATTTTACAATATCTCCCTCCGAAACGTTATTTATCTCTGATTAAAACTATTAAAGGTGCAGTATGTAGAATTTTGCAGCATCTAGTGGTGTGGTTGCAGATTGCAACCAACTGACCTCCGCTCACTCATCTCTTTTCAAGACTGCAGTTTCACAAGCGTGTCGGAGAACCACGGTGGCCTTCAGGTAACATGTAAAACATGAAAGGCTCTCTCTAGATCCAGTGTTTGGTTTGTCCGTTCTGGGCTACTGTAGAAAACATGGCGGAGCAGCAAGGTGGACTCCGTGAAGAGGACCCGCTCCCTATGTAGATATAAACGGCTCATTCTATGCTAAAGAAAGCACGACGAATCTTAGTTTCAGGTGTTTTTACACTAATGAAAACATAGTTATGAATATCATATTCCATTTCTTCCTATAGATCCCCCTAATTGTTGCACACTGTTCCTTTAACAAAGAGGTCTGTGGATTATCAGTAGTACCAGAATATGAAACATATGTAATTTGTCAATGCTTTGTCCACCACAAAAGAAAATCCATTCATTGTATTTTGGATGAAAGAGTTTATCTACATAAATGCCACCAGAGCTACGTAACCACATGCTTTTTAGTGATTTGGGTGAACAAACCTTTTAAATTTTTAGGTATCGCTACCTTCAACATGTGAGGCTCCAATAGAGAGGTCTTATCTCACCTGAATGTTACCCTGTAGATTTAGCCTATTAGCCCAAATGAACTTCTGATGGCCGGTGTATTTCTTCTGGAGAGAAAAAGTGTCAACTGAACCGCAGTGACTGAGAGCTCCGTCCTGAGAAATAAATGTTGGATTGCATCTTCTTCTCCTTTGTATCCCATAGCTGTGTCCTAGTTGCATACTGCATAATTCTAAGCAGGTTTTGAGTAGTGCGTTCATATTGTAATAGTGACAAAATTAAGTGCACTGAAAAAATCAGTCGGCAATAATGAAAAAAACACTGATTTTTGAGTGTGTTGTTGATGTACGTGAATATTAGTATATACCGTGTACGATTAGTAAGTAGTATGGAATCGGGACACAGCTACTGAGTAGTTGATAAACGTGATATGTGCAGTTGATTTCTGGGTTTTGTAGTTCATATAATCCCTCTGCCATTTGCAGACACTACCATTTAAAGGTGCCAAGTGCATCTTTAAAAATGGCTAAATATACAGCATGAAGAGAGGCCCACAATGAAGTGACATTAGCAAGTAAAAGCAATGCAGCACATGTTATTGATATGTACCTTTTCCCCTCACACGTAAAACCCACTCGCACTCACAGCACTCGCACAAATTCCTGCAGTCACAGCATCTTGCACAAACCTTTCCTGACATTTTGTCCCTCTGCCCTGGAGCAGCCCCGAGGAGGCTGCCTCAGATCAAGGTCATCACATCACTCGGTCCCAGAAGCTGCAGCTAGAGCAGTCAATGAATGTTGCACGGCCTGAAAACAGCCCTCACATCTACAGATGAAGAGTCTCCCTCCAAAACGAGAGCTGACATGAAGTGCACCTGCTGCTTCAAAATGATTGATAGCACAAAAGCTAAAAGAAACTAGAGGCCATCTTACGAAGGGATCACACCAGCCGCATCGCCAAATTGGGCCAGGGGCAGAAAGTGCTTTTACTGACCCTCCTATTCGTGTTGCGATAGAATTATGTATTTTTCCTTCAACCCTGCCTGGTGTTATCTATTGGGTAGGCGACGTATTGTGTATATTGTATCTATGTCTTTGTTAATCTATTTTGTATACAGTTGTTTATGGTGGCAAACCAGCTTAATAAAGTTCATCCTATCCTACGCCCCTTCTTCTAGCACCCTTGCTCGGACCACACCCATCTTCGATCTCTGCCTTCATTTTTATCTGACTGCAACTTGCACGGTTGTGACACTACCAGGTTGGTAAAATCTGTCCACAGACAGAAATATAAAAACCTGGCAATGTATTCAAAACCTCTTCTGTGGTTGGTCCTGCTACAGTAGTTGTCTTCAGGACATACACTGTATATACAAAGTGGGCGTAGTCATCATTACGTCACCCATTGGTTTGTGGATTGCTGTTCAGAAGCCTCGAGTTTGGCATTTTTGCCGTCGCCATCTTGGTTTCTTGGAACCAGAAGTGGCACGAGAGGGAGGAGCTAAGTACAACTGAACACTGAATAAGACATTTTTAGGCGACCAAGATGTTACAATTAACTTTCATGAACTGAAAACACACTGTGAAAGAGTTACACAAGTTGTGAGACAAAAACACAGACAACTCCCAGACCGGACAATGCCGTGGTAGCGACTTGTCAATCTCAAGGTAGCCACGCCCTAAAGCCTGCGCTGCTTTAATAATTTATTAAATGAACATCATGCTGTATTGAAGAAGACTTTAAACTAATGATTAAGACCATAAACATAGAATGTTTACTGAGGCAATAAATCAGCTGAGAAGTAGGCTCAATTTCTCATAGACTTCTATACAATCAGACTTCTTTTTGCAACCAGAGGAGTTGCCCCCTGCTGGCTATTAGAGAGAATGCAGGTCTAATGTACTGCTGCATTGGCTTCACTTCTCAGACCCGGAGTTGACCTCTGCTCCAGGACTACATTTTGCCATGATGACACACACACACAGACCCACAAGGTGAAAACAATAACAGACACACGCTGTCACGGCTGGTAATCACTCTCTAGATGATCTCAGTGGATAAAATAAGACCATTTGCACACGCTTTGTCTGCAATTCTGTCGTCACTAAACAGTAAGGTGGTGATTTCTGATTCCAAAATGAACACAGAATTTCAGAGATGAATTCCCTAAAAAATCGTCTTTGGCAAGTTGTAGAGCACAGGCGAGGCCTCTCTCTCTGCCTTGAACCAAAATGAGGATGCACAGAGGGTGTGTGGGGGGTTTCATCGCAAAAGCCACCATCTGGTGTCAGCGCGTGGTGTTGCTCACCATGACCAATTGTGTCATTAGATTATTGAATAATTAGAGGAGGGATCATGTCTACCCAGAGAACATGCCTTTCAAGTGTATTAGTGTGTGTGACTGAGGTCTTGATCACAAAGAGCGGCATTATATTATGCAGAAATATGTTTATGGGGGAAAAAATTATAACTGAGCAAAGTTTGAGACAAAAACATGCACATTCATTAACTCAAAATGACAATAAAACATTTTGTCAGAATAAGGTGTAGTAGGTTTGTAGTAAAACCCTTAATATGAGAATCTAAATCCCAGTTTCTCTGTATAGTCACATACCTCCCTGTGAGTAGAGTGTCCCCGTTGAGTTGAAGGAGGACTTTAAATGAGTCTAACGTTGCTCTGGGCAGTGAGGAATCTTTTATTAATGAAGGTTGCACTTTGTCTCAGGTGAAATCGTCTCTAAAACGTCAAGGGACTTTCCTTTGAAGCCACCCACTGCTACAACACAGAGCTAAGTGGGTTTTCTCCCATTTTAGATCATACATTTACCGTTTAATTTTAGGAAACTGTGGTTTAGGAACCATCTTTGTGGCCAGTTGGGACAGCAGAATGAAAATAAGGATATGTATGAAATCCCAGACTATTATGAAGAAAATGAGATTAGTGTGGGGAGGCTCTTCTCAGATTTAAGTCTGAGTAAAGCCACAAATCTCAGATGGAAGAGAGTGATCCCAAAATGAGATATCCACCATTTGAAAAGCTTGACACCTACAGTACTCCTACAAAATGGATGTTAGCATGAAAATAAAGCACATTATGGTCTACTATTGAAGTTACAAGTCGTCTTGAGACAACCGATTCCCACATAGTTCAATTTTCTCCAAGTTTTTTTAATTTTTTTAAATGATGCAAATATTTTTGGAAAGATCTGCAGACCTACAGGAACAGGACCAAACTGGGATAATCATAATAACATCAGCAAGGTCAGTATCCACACATCCACAACAGACCAGGTTGAAAGCAGGAAACAGTTTTCAATTTTTTTTTTTTTTTTTTTTTGAAAAATTAAATAATTGGGTAGGATCACTGGTCTTCAGCAATAATCAATATGAAATGCATTGAATCAAACTAATCATGATCATTTATTGTGACATTTTTCTGCAGATAATTTGTCATTGACTCTTGGCTGTTGTGATTATTCTTCATAAATAATATATATGCGTGTATATATATGTATATATATATATAAATGATCATGACTAATTTGATTCAATGCATTTCATATTGATTATTGCT
>CAKAKR010061724.1:0-34326 GCA_916700685.1 Adelosebastes latens
CCAGCCACACATCGATGTTGTCAGGTTTGCGGTAGAGAGAAATCAGTTCCCTGGCCAGCTTTCTATTCTTCAGCACTTTTGACAGCTCTCGACGATTTCGTGGCTGTGACAGCCCACAGAACTTCCGCCATTCGTTGTAGCCTGAAAAGGGACACAAAGGGAGAAAGTATAGCCATGTTTAAGATAACGTATGATCGGTAATGCCTGGAAAGGCTCAGATGCAGACAAAATAAATAGAAAGAATAAATGAGAGTAGTACCAGGGAGTCCATGGTCTCTGCCTCTCTGCAGGTTGAGGGAGGCCAGGTCCAGCGCCAACTGGCTGGTGAATTGAAACAGTCTCTCCCTCAGCTCATCAGACATCATTTTATCCTGCGTGTTCAGCTTGGCCTTACTACCCACCAGGCCCCTGATGATTGGGTCCACACCACCTGAAGAATACAAGGGATATGAACATTTTAAGTGTTAACTACTGCAGGCTGTTCTCATACACCGTTCGTATATAAGACCGGTGAACGTCATGTAGGGAAGCGGTCAGGGTGGATCGGTGAGTCCAAAAATACCGCACTTTTGCCCAGGAGACCAGCGTTCGTGTCCCGTGTGAAACTAGAAGTCAATGTTGATGGATTTGTAATGTAAATTCTGTTCTTAAATTAAGCATTTTTGTCACATAACGTCCGTACTTAAGTTACACCACTTCCAGTGTCGTATAACCACTTTCGGTGTAGCGCAACTTAACTAAGATTTTTAAACTGAGTAGTTTTCTTGGCTAAACATAACAAAGTTGTTTCCTGTGAAGACAGAAGTTTATTTTGAAAAGACTGGAGCGGAAATTGACGCTGGACATTCGTAGGTAAAATGCACAAAACATTATGGGGATACGTTGGCTACTGCTGCTGATCCCACTGAGAATCATGACCCCACTCTAAAGTTCATCGTAGTTTTTAGCTGCTATTGTTCATTGTTTTTGTACAGTTTGGTACCAACAGTCCATTGTAAGTAGACAATTGTCTGCTTGCATAGCACACTGTAGCAGCCAATGCTCCTACATCAGTATTATTGCAATAAAGCTTCCAGCCATCAGTGGCAGCACTGACTGCTGAGCAGCGCTCCTGTCAGGAAGCAAGTAAGAAATGATTCACCCTATTGAAATCACCTGCACTCAGTTGGACTAAGTCATGCAATCTCTCCTGTCTGATGTTCATCTTTCCTTTAATGATTTAATATTTTCAATTAAGAATACTAACAAGTTAAAGATCTTGGCCATACCTTCAAAGGTGATCCTCCACGGTGTGAAGAAGGCTTTGTGCAGCAGTGGGCTGGGGTAATCCCGGTGCTCCTGGTACTGCTCATTAAGACGAAAAATGAAAGGCTGAACCATCAGGTGGGCGAATCTGTAGGCAGCCGTGGCGAACACATTGGAGACCCTGGGGTCCACGTTTTCATCATAACCAGGGTAGGTGGACAGATGACTGGTAATGAAGTCCGGACCAACAATGTGAAGTAAGTAGTCTCTGTAAGTAATAACCTATGAGAGACAAAACAAATGTTTACCTAAACCATTCAAGGACATACCATCCATCCCTTAAATCATGAATGCAAAATTTCCCCTCTCTAACCTGGGAATATCCTCCCATGATCTTGCGCGATTCCTGGTATAGTGTCTCTCCGTCCCAGTGAGGGTTGAGTTTGGCCAGACCACGTGCCAGACGGTTGTGCTCACGCATGAACAGTGTGTGTATAGCGGTCAGACCAATTTGCTCGTTGATGCGCTCGTCACCTGGGGGACAAAGCAGACGGCTGCTTTTAATAACCGCAATTACGGGTTGCCTTACCCCAGCTGTGTTAACCATAACAACCATAATGTGTCATACTTGAGATCGAGTTATTTGTATTGTATTCTATATACTGTTGTACATATTGTTATGTAAAAAACACTGTACATCAGCATTTTTGCTGCCACTCACCAGCTACAAAGCAGGGCACCTCCACTGCATTAACGTCATTAGTAATGCGGGCTCGGTTGGCACATATGCTGGAAGTCATGGGGGCGAAGGGCAGGAGCTCACGGCCGTTGTCTTTGTACTGCGTGTTGACCCTCAGCAGGCCCTTATCTGAGGTGAGGTCGCGTAGGAAACGAGCTTTGACATCGTCTGCACCGTACACCTGACCTGCGTCGATGAAAGCTGTGAGAGAGTTCATCTGCTGACGGACGGTACTTGCGCCAAAGACGTGACCTGTGTTGCCAGAACCACAACCTGCTGATGAGCGGAAGAAGGGCATGCACTTTTCTGAGTTCCTGCCAAAGCGGGGGTCGTTCCTGGG
This sequence comes from Adelosebastes latens, assembly GCA_916700685.1. Classification (NCBI taxonomy): domain Eukaryota; kingdom Metazoa; phylum Chordata; class Actinopteri; order Perciformes; family Sebastidae; genus Adelosebastes; species Adelosebastes latens. The sequence continues at coordinate 2,325 of CAKAKR010061724.1, forward strand.
AATCTGTTCAGATGACAAGATGCAGTTAGCATGAGTGTGTTTTAGACGTATTTATGTATTTTTCTTGTGTAATGCAACGACACTGACCTGAATGGGGAAGCAGGGCTCTGTACGTTCACAGGTCTTCTCACAGTCAATACCCGTATTGAATGAACGGATGACAGGAGAGTGAGGAGTGAAGGTCATGTCGTGGTCAGTCCACTGGCCGAATATTGTCACCATGTGAGTGTAGAGTGGGTCGCTCTCCACATCAGAGTTTTCTGTTCGCAGAATTCTGTTGGACACTTCCCGTACCTGAGGACAGGATGCAGACAATGAGCATATATTATCGGTTCAAAAGGTACCTTAAAGGGAAATTTGAGATGTGTCTCAAATCATAACATGGCAAACTGCAGCCCAACAGGCAACAACAGCTGTCAGTGTGTCAGTGTGCTGACTTGACTATGACTCGCCCCAAACTGCCTGTGATTATCATAAAGTGGGCATGTCTGTAGACGAGAGACTCGTGGGTACCCATAGAACCCATTTTCATTCACATATCTTGAGGTCAGAGGTCAAGGGACCCCTTTGAAAATGGCCATGACAGTTTTTCCTTTCCAAAATAATACTGTATATATACTGTATATCTATATAGTACCAAAGGAAGAAGACGTCTGTTGACTCTTCGCGTAGGGTCCCAGCCTTTGGGCAGAGAGATTTTATCCTGGTACTCAGCAGGGAGCCAGCGGGTGAAAGGTGTGTTGGAGGATCCCCAGAGAGTGTTTTTTCTAGGCAAGAAATAAGAATTTAATTATTTATTCAATTAATTATTACATTCTCTTTGTCTCGCATACTGGCAATTACTGTATACTCCCATTTGTAACAAAAAGACAGAGAACTTTGAGGAAAGTCAAGCAGCCAGTTAGCTGTGGACATATTTGTCACTTGTTCTTTTCCTTCACCTGTCAATCTCAAAGTTGCTACTTAGCAGCTGCCTCACCCGTTGTTGCAGACGCTGCTTGCAGTGCGAAACTTGTTTAAATTCGGAGTGGTCTTGCAGGAATGGAGACGATGTCGGGGAGAGCAGCCTGTCAGATCAGCAATGACCTGCAGATCCTCCTCAGAGATCAGATCTAATCAACAGAGACAGGAAATAGAAAAATTAACAAAGCTGTGACTTGCAGCCACCTTTATGGAAAATTAAAAGAACCTATTTCGGATACACACCTGTGGCATTGATGGAGCGTTTTTGACGTCCCTGGGAAGACCTCTTGATCAGTTTAATGGCATTATCCATATAGTCAGCAGCACGCACGGCAGTACGGGTTGGCCCAACAGGCTGCTTCAACAACCGCAGGATGTCTGAAGGACTCACTGCATTCCTCCTCACACGATCAACGCTCCTGTGTTGCGTAGAGAGATCAGATTTGCATGATTTGAATGCAGGCCTCTTTTATACTGTCACATTCATTTTTCTATCACTGCAGAACTTATGCAGCAGTTCAGCAGGTTTGTACACTCACTCTCTTCTGGAGTACTCATAAGCTGAGTCCACTGTGGCCTTGGCTTCAATCACGGCTCTTTCGATGATACTTCTGCTCAATCGTGGTTCTGAAGGCACATAACATCTTTCAGTTAGTCTGCTTTCTGCTGTCGTAAACACAATCCAGTCACCTTTCGCCGTGGTTTCTTTATTTTCTCAATCTCTGTTAATATTGATGTTTTTTTAAGTAGATTACTGAAGCTACAATGCAGGTTTCTTTCAGGTGCACAATATCAATTCAGTAATTACAGCAAAATACTATCGTATAAACTCCTGTTCATCGGTGACCTTCTGTATTTAGTTTTAATCTAAAATGACAAAATAAGCTGTAGAAAGAGGCTTTTTATACACATTTATAATGACTGTATTTATTTAACTCAGTGTGATCGAGGTATTACTCACCAGCATTCACGTGGTTTTGTAAACACAGGTAAAGACCCGCAGCTATCAGGCACAAAAAGCTCTTCATCTCTGAAAAAGACGGACATATTCCTGTTAAATACACGCCAATCAACTGATAAAATACTGAATATAAAAGAGAGCATGGTTGCCTGAAGTACATCTGCTATTCGTAAGCGTGAAGAAAAACTATACCAAAGTTAAAAAGTTAGGCAAGAAGAAGCTTGACCGCTGTACCTGGGATGTTTTGGAAGTCCCACTCTGATCCTCCAGCTGCAGTCAGGAATCGGTGCCTTAAATAACAATTTGTCTGTATATATACAGGTAAGTGTGGCAGGAAACACCCATTTGCCACACCTGAGGCATCATTGTTTGACAAGGTTCCAAAAAAGACGTGTGGTTGAACAGGAAACTGTTACAGCATGAAACCCTCCGTAAAATAATTAACCCAACAGCAATACAAAAACACTAACACTGGTCAGAACATTGGTCAAACCTCAGCCCAGTATTTCACAAGCGCTATATTGACTCCCACTGACTGCTTGTGTGTTCTGAATGCTAATCATACACATTATTAAGTTAAAAGCACAACTGACAAATAGTGAGTTATGAAAAAATGCACAAATGCAAACAGAGCCTAGTTCAGAAGAATTATCTGGGTGAAACACCCCTGAAATGATTGGATGCATTGGACGTTTCTGAACCAAAAATAAGTTTCATATCATTCTCGTATCACGCTTGCAGAAACGCAATGCCAAGTGTTTAACGTTGTGAAACGATTGGTTAGGTTTACGCAACACAACTACTTGGTTAAGGTAAAAAAAAAAGCCCTGTTTTGTTTTTCTTTACTGCTGATGAAGACAGATAGGACAGAATATGAGGAAACAAACATTAAAAAAGAGACAAATTTCCAGTTTAACAAAAGAGGTCAAGACAATGATGAAGGTGTGACAAACATGCAGATTGGCAGAGTCCAAATATAGGTCGACACACATGCACGCAGATACAATAATGGCCAAAACCATCTCCAAATCTTATGAGATATTTGTTTGCTATAATTAGGCCAATTAATTGAGAGAAATTTCCAGTTTAACAAAAGAGGCCAAGACAATGATGAAGGTGTGACAAACATGCAGATTGGCAGAGTCCAAATATAGGTCGACACACACGCAAACACAATGCGCAAACAGATATTATGAGATTATATAACAGCCTTCATGGCTGAAATAGTACAACACATAATGCCAAAACCATCTCCAAATCTTATTAGATATTTATTTGCTAATTAGGCCTATTCATTGAGAAAGTAGGCATGAAAAAGGTTTTGAATCATGTAGCCACAATAATAAAGGCTTTTTTAACTTTTATACTTAGATACTAAATCAGTGTGCCTTGATTTATTTTTCTCTCTTTTGAATATTGTTGCTTTGTGTTGTATCACTGTCAGATTCAATGATATAAGTTGTTTTTTGGCATGTTAACCTTCTGGCCTCTTACCGTAATGTCTTCGTGACAGTTGTGGATGTTATTTACCAATCCACTTCCTCAAACAAGAAGTAGGGTAAATTCTTCACCACTTCATTACATAATTATTATTTCATCGGTCTGTTGAATTTGCCAGCTCCAATTAGCCTAGATGCATACCAGGCAGTATCGGTGAATCACTAAGTGGCTTTTCAAGTTTGGCATCTTTTATTTCCTGATGCGTCTACCATCTGCATCTCCATTCCCGTCAATCTAATACAGAAAGAGACCCTGACACGCAATCTATTCCCGGCTGTTAGGCCTACTATACTTCCTTTAGATAGTTAGAGGTTGGATACTTTTTAAGAAACAAAATCAACTTCCTTGTTATTTTAAATGGGAGTTTGTCTGTCACAGAACCAGGCTAGTTTCATACACTGTTCGTAGCTGTATACGAAAAGTAATGTACTGTAATTCGTATATATCCCACAAAATCAATTTCTGTGTAATTAACATAATTGTGAACCAGGAAATATAAAGAGCGGTAAATGCTGTGTGGGGAGGAGGTTGGGGTGGATGGTTGGCTCAAAAAATACCAGACTTTTTCCCAGAACACCCGCGTTCGTGTCCCGTGTGAAACCAGAAGTTAACGCTGATTTATTTGTCGCCTAACTGACATACTTAAGTAACGTCACTTCCGGAGTCATTTGAACCCAAACCACGATCTTTTCCTGATCCTAACCAAGTCGAAGTCAACGTTTATTTTGAAAATACTGTATGCATGTAACGAGCAAAAAATTGACACGTGTTGCAGCACTTTTGTAGGAAAACGAACGAAAAAGGAGGAATAACTTTTTCACATGATATCATACGAACCGTAGTATAAGAATACGTTGACAGGAGATATGTTACCAGCTTATCAAGACTCTCTGCTGTCTGACAATGCCACAACATGGTCCAAGTTACAGTTAGTTTACTAAACAGTGCAACACGTTCTCATCCCAACTCGTCAAATACTGCCGCCCCATGGCGTCACTCTAAGTTTAGGCAACAAAACCACTTAGTCAGGTTTAGGAAGAAACTACATGGTTGGACTTAAAATGACTAGCAATCTCCTGGATGAAACTGTTTGGTGTTTGTTGGACCCACCAGCCCTCACACCCACCCTATGTGCGTCTTTTTGCTCTAAACTACGTCACCACACTCCCTGCGCACTTTCTCTGAGTGATTGCTGTTCAAACGGGATGCAGAGGATGGATTGATATTAATGGAAAGTCCGGTGTGTCTCATACAGATACTTTGTGCAGCAGTATCACGCTGATGGCCGTGACAAAGCCTCGGTATTTGACCGAGAACAGGCTGAACAGTAAAAGTTCCAGACCGATTGCATAACCAGACTGAACTCTGAGGAGAAACTAATGAACTCAGCCAATACTATATATAATACCTCAGTCTGAGAGAGCCTAAACCAGCTGAAGCAGTGTGTTAATAAGACTTAAAAGTGTGCAAAAACTATCACTGTAACCTGCTGAGATGAGTTGAGATGTGAGAACATATAGAGAACAATTTGCATGCGGTTGAAAGAGCTAGCTTCAGAAACACTGGTAGGTGGATTGTGTTACCTTTGAACAGAGCCAGGCTAGCTGCTTCCACCCGTTTCCAGTCTTTATGTTAAGCTAAGCTAAGGACAACTGTGGGAGTTGATACCGCTTTGTGTTATCGATCTTCTCTGTCCGCAAGAAAACAAATATTTCCCTGAATGTTGAACTATTCCTTTAATCAACATGATTCACATTTAATATGAGAAACAATAATCTTTCAGAAACATAAAGCATTTTGCTCAACGGATCATCACTTTGTAGATTATGTAATTAATTATAAACACATGGTGTGTAAGATGAAATCCAGTCTGGCTATACAAAAACAAATAAATAAAAACAAACTTCCTTTTTTCTTCAGGTAACAAAAGCATTAATAAATGCATCACTGCACATACGTAAACACATGGAGTTTACGAGAAGGAAAAAAAAACTTCCCAGCAGTGCTCAAACGTCATATGCCGTGCCAGAAAAGGTATTTTTTCCATTTCAGCAGTGAAGGATGATTGACAGCTCATAAACCACATCATGTATCATAGGCCTGTAATTAGTAATTGTTTAGCACAAAAACAGGCACTGCACTAGTAATATTAAAATTTACAAAACATATAAAAATACAATTAGTTAAAACAAACATTTGGAGAAAAAAAAACTCAATAAAAGACATTTAAAGCTGAAGTCTGTTTTAGGTTTACTCTCTAAGATGTCAACATTTTCACCTTTACATCCTTGAGCAGGCTGGTCAAAGTGCTCGGAGCTAAAAGAGCTAAAACCTGTTTCTTGGTGAACAGCTGCCGGGTGCTGTGACTTGTCACCATGAGCTTGCCGGTCATAGTTACAGCATGTAAACCAGAATTCTTTGTTGTAACATATCTGTGTCATTGGTCTTCTCGTCTAACTCTTGGCAAGAAAAATAAATAAGCCTATTTCCCAAAAAGGTTAAACTATTATTTAAAAATACGGCCAGCCGTTTCCCAAACCTACTGCCAAATCTGCAGCTGGATTCCATTCATTTCAACACACAAAGAAAACCAATTTTCAGTGACTTGAAAAATGTGTGATACAAGCCACCGTGACAAAGTCAGAATGTCCTTGAAAGCACATTCAAAAACAGTTTCCATATAGCAACTGTATTATCCTGTGTGAGTAATAATAACACAAAAACTAATATAAAGGCGATTAATTCTTCACTTTAAAGGTTGTCAAGTTACTTTCAAGCCTTTGGCTTATCGTGTAAAGGGAAAATAAACATATACAGTTTGAAGATAACAGACTAACAGCTGCAAATCCACCAGTGTGGTCTTTTTAATGAGTTCATCTGGGTTGACACAGCTGAATGTGAGCAGCTGATCTTCAACAGTGGTGTAATGTAACAAAGTCAGAATACTTTATTACAGTATTTAAGTATTTTTTAGTTGTTTTTTTTCTGTCAACTTTCACTTTTACTCCACTACATTTCCTAAATAAAATGTGAACTTTTACTCCGATACATTTCCCCTAAGCATCTTTGTTACTGGTTACTATTGCAACCAAACAGTGCAAGTTACATTCTTCACGTGATGTGCAAGTGTAAACAAAGTGCTCTCAAAGCTGTAGTTAAGTTTTGATTTCCACTCAAGTCCAGGCAGGTTGCATGTTAGATCAACATGCTACATGCTAAACTAGGGCTGTCAATCGATTAAGATATTTAGTCCTATTAATTGCATTATGTTCATAGTTGTGTCCATAGAAAGATCGATTGCGTTAATGCGTTAAAGAAATTAGTGGCATTAAAACGAATTTGCGTTAAGACGTTATTATCGTGTTAACTTTGACAGCCCTACTTTAATTTTTTTATGTTGTGAAGAGCACCTTTTTCTTCAAGTGTAATGTAGCATCCACTTGCTTGCTTTTTTATTAACAGCATTTACTTGTACTTTTACTTTCAATACTTAAGTACATTTAATATCAGAAAATTACAATTCTTAAGTACAGTAAATATCAGTCAGTAATATTCTAATAGGTGACTTGAACTTCTACTGTCATATCCTGGTTAGATATGTACTTTTACTCAAGTGTGGCATTCAGGTACCTCATCCACCACGTGGATTCATCTGAGAGTATGTCTAAAAGTTGACAGGCGAAAAAGTCGGCCTTGAGAAAGTACACTAAAATGAAGAAATTGTTTGCTGAACAGGCCTCAAATACAGCAAAATATGTGACTCTATAGGAGCACTAATGACTGAACTGACTCGTATTTGATGGCCGTGATTTCTCGAAAATAAGAGCAAGTAATCATCTGCAACGCCCCGATAATTGTGAGCCAAGACATATATTGTACTCACATTATGTTGCATGTTCACGGTGTTCTAGGCCATAATAACTAAATTAGAAAAAATGCCAAGGCTGATGTTATATTGTAATAGCTTCTAAGGAGGTGGAAAATCCATGCATTTTGAGGAAGTTCAGAGTGGCTCTGACAGTTCTGTATTTGCCCACCAGGCAGGATAGTTGTGCCATAGTCTGATGCCCTGCAGCTCTTCCAGGGAGAAGGGTGTTAAGAAGTAGCCTTAACAAATATTGATTATTACTGCAATTAAATTTTCATAATATTCACTAAGTGCAGTGAGACTGTTTTGCATTATGTGGATGGATTCGTTAAAGAAACACTATGTGAAAAATAAATAAAAACATGCTCGATTTTGATAATATTGTTGGATATTGGTTGTTTTAGAAGAGGTTTTAATAATTTAAAAAGATCAAATCAGTATTATAGTGCCACAGAGGAAGATGAGAGCTCAGATAGGAACTACAGTATGAGGGGGAAAAGCTGTTTTTTATATATGAAATGTTGTTTAAATGTACTTTGGAGTGGTAGGTATTTATTGGTTGGTTAAAGTTATTATCCACTAACTATAATTTGTATTCATACATGGTGAAAGTTAACCAAACTAAACAGCAAACACTGCTAACACAAGCAAAATGGCAGACTTCAAGTATATATAAAGCATATCATAAATCATCTTTCTAAACACATTTTCTCCTAATTCATAGTTTAAAGATCATGCAGATAAAAGTTGTAAGAGCTCCAGCAATGACACACAGTACGATCAATATGATTATTATTATATATGATCTTTATTATACATATTATTTACACTGAGTCTTACTTATTCAAATAGAACTTATTTATTACACTTACTGTAAGGTGATGTAAATCTTAAACTCTTAAGACAAACAAAACCATATTCCACATATTTGTTTTTGAAAAATACACACCATGTTATGTACATTATTGTATTTACAATTAATCAGATAGTTCACAGTCATTTACAACAAAAATAAGAGAATATCACATTTCAACACATTCATTTCCAGCAGTTGATCAAAGGAATGTAATGTATGATTTATTTATTTATTTAAAAAGGATCCCCATTAGCTGATACCAATGGCACCAGTTAGTCTTCCTCGGGTCCGAAATCAATCATATTATGATTATCATATACATACTACAAAAGTCTCATCTTACACAGTAAAATCAGACGCCCTGAGATGTAGCTGTCTTTTGTCAGACCGCTGTAGTGAGGATTTCTAATGAACAATCTCCCTCCAGGGACTGAGGTCAAACTCCGGGATTTCGCTACATTTAGTGTAACCGGACCGTCTGGGCCGGTACTGGAAGGGCTGGGCTGGTACCTCAGTGATACCGGTGTTGTCACAGATGATGCGGGCGAGTGAGGTCTGTTTCAGGGAGTACCTCTGGTCCTTAGTGAAGACTCCCTTGTTCTCCCACCAAAATCTGAAATTGACAGTTTGTTCATGTTTGAAAGTGCGGCTAACACAGCTATCTCCACATCTTCAGTACATGTTTAGTTCAGTGCTTACCGGTCTCCCTGGCGGACCTTCTGGAACTGGGTGGCGATCAAGCAGGCAAACAGGGGTCCCACTCTTCCTCCAGGGACAAACGGCTCAGCCACTCCTCCCAGCCACACATCGATGTTGTCAGGTTTGCGGTAGAGAGAAATCAGTTCCCTGGCCAGCTTTCTATTCTTCAGCACTTTTGACAGCTCTCGACGATTTCGTGGCTGTGACAGCCCACAGAACTTCCGCCATTCGTTGTAGCCTGAAAAGGGACACAAAGGGAGAAAATATAGCCACGTTTAAGATAACGTATGATCGGTAATGCCTGCAAAGGCTCAGATGCAGACAAAATCAATAGAAAGAATAAATGAGAGTAGTACCAGGGAGTCCATGGTCTCTGCCTCTCTGCAGGTTGAGGGAGGCCAGGTCCAGTGCCAACTGGCTGGTGAATTGAAACAGTCTCTCCCTCAGCTCATCAGACATCATGTTGCACTGCGTGTTCAGCTTGGCATTACTACCCACCAGGCCCCTGATGATTGGGTCCACACCACCTGAAGAATACAAGGGATATGAACATTTTAAGTGTTAACTACTGCAGGCTGTTCTCATACACCGTTCGTGTATAAGACCGGTGAACGTCGCGTAGGGAAGTGGTCAGGGTGGATTGGTGGGTCCAAAAATTTACCGCACTTTTGCCCAGGAGACCAGTACAGTTTGTACAGTTTGTTACCAACAGTCCATTGTAAATATACAATTGTCTGCTTGCATAGCACACTGTAGCAGCCAATGCTCCTACATCAGTATTATTGCAATAAAGCTTCCAGCCATCAGTGGCAGCACTGACTGCTGAGCAGCGCTCCTGTCAGGAAGCAAGTAAGAAATGATTCACCCTATTGAAATCACCTGCACTCAGTTGGACTAAGTCATGCAATCTCTCCTGTCTGATGTTCATCTTTCCTTTAGTGATTTAATATTTTCAATTAACATGAATACTAACAAGATAAAGATCTTGGCCATACCTTCAAAGGTGATCCTCCACGGTGTGAAGAAGGCTTTGTGCAGCAGTGGGCTGGGGTAATCCCGGTGCTCCTGGTACTGCTCATTAAGACGAAACATGAAGGGCTGAACCATCAGGTGGGCGAATCTGTAGGCAGCCGTGGCGAACACATTGGCGATCCTGGGGTCCACGTTTTCATCATAACCAGGGTAGGTGGACAGATGACTGGTAATGAAGTCCGGACCAACAATGTGAAGTAAGTAGTCTCTGTAAGTCAGAACCTATAAGAGACAAAAAATAGTTACCTAAACCATTCAAGGACATACCATCCATCCCTTAAATCATGAATGCAAAATTTCCCCTCTCTAACCTGGGAATATCCTCCCATGATCTTGCGCGATTCCTGGTAGAGTGTCTCTCCGTCCCAGTGAGGGTTGAGTTTGGCCAGACCACGTGCCAGACGGTTGTGCTCACGCATGAACAGTGTGTGAACAGCGGTCAGACCAATGTGCTCGTTGGTGCGCTCGTCACCTGGGGGACAAAGCAGACGGCTGCTTTTAATAACCGCAATTATGGGTTGACTTACCTCAGCTGTGTCAACCATGACAACCACAATGTGTGATACAAGAACTGATGTTATTTGAGATTGAGTTATTTGTATTGTATTCTACATACTGTTGTACGTATTGTTATGTAAAAAACACTGTACATCAGCGTTTTTGCTGACACTCACCAGCTACAAAGCAGGGCACCTCCACTGCATTAACGTCATTAGTAATGCGGGCTCGGTTGGCACATATGCTGGAAACCATGGGGGCGAAGGGCAGGAGCTCACGGCCGTTGTCTTTGTACTGCGTGTTGACCCTCAGCAGGCCCTTATCTGAGGTGAGGTTGCGTAGGAAACGAGCTTTGACATCGTCTGCACCGTACACCTGACCTGCGTCGATGAAAGCTGTGAGAGAGTTCATCTGCTGACGGACTGTGCTTGCACCAAAGACGTGACCTGTGTTGCCAGAACCACAAGCTGCTGATGAGCGGAAGAAGGGCATGCACTTTTCTGAGTTCCTGCCAAAGCGGGGGTCGTTCCTGGGAATCTGTTCAGATGACAAGATGCAGTTAGCATGTGTGTGTTTTAGACGTATTCATGTCTTTTTCTTGCGTAATGCAACGACACTGACCTGAATGGGGAAGCAGGGCTCTGTACGTTCACAGCTCTTCTCACAGTCAATACCCGTATTGAATGAACGGATGACAGGAGAGTGAGGAGTGAAGGTCATGTCGTGGTCAGTCCACTGGCCGAATATTGTCACCATGTGAGTGTAGAGTGGGTCGCTCTCCACATCAGAGTTTTCTGTTTGCAGAATTCTGTTGGACACTTCCCGTACCTGAGGAAAGGATGCAGACAATGAGCATATATTATCAGTTCAAAAGGTACCTTAAAGGGAAATTTGAGATGTGTCTAAAATCATAACATGGCAAACTCGAGCCCAACAGGCAACAACAGCTGTCAGTGTGTCAGTGTGCTGACTTGACTATGACTTGCCCCAAACTGCATGTGATTATCATAAAATAGGCATGTCTGTAGACGGGCGACTCGTGGGCACACATATAACCCATTTTCATTCACATATCTTGAAGTCAGCGGTCAAGGGACCCCTTTGAAAATGGCCATGACAGTTTTTCCTCGCCAAAATTTAGTGAAAGTTTAAAAGTGTTATTTAGCCTCCTTTTGCGTCACGTTCAACCTCGAAAGATCGAATAGCGGCCGGGTTGTGTTAAGACGTTAACTTTGTCAGCCCTAATATATATATATATAAATACTGTATATATACTGTATATATACTGTATATCTATATAGTACCAAAGGAAGAAGACGTCTGTTGACTCTACGCGTAGGGTCCCAGCCTTTGGGCAGAGAGATTCTATCCTGGTACTCAGCAGGGAGCCAGCGGGTAAAAGGTGTGTTGGAGGATCCCCAGCGAGTGTTGTTTCTAGACAAGAAATAATAAATTAATTATTTATTCAATTAATTATTACATTCTCTTTGTCTCGCATACTGGCAATTACTGTATACTCCCATTTGTAACAAAAAGACAGAGAACTGGGAGCAAAGTCTTTGGCAAGATTAAATTTGGCCCCGGGGTAAACAAATCAAGCAGCCAGTTAGCTGTGGACATATTTGTCACTTGTTCTTTTCCTTCACCTGTCAATCTTAAAGTTGCTACTTAGCAGCTGCCTCACCCGTTGTTGCAGACGCTGCTTGCAGTGCGAAACTTGTTTAAGTTAGGAGTGGTCTTGCAGGAAGGGAGACGACGTCGGGGAGAGCAGCCTGTCAGATCAGCAATGACCTGCAGATCCTCCTCAGAGATCAGATCTAATCAACAGAGACAGGAAATAGAAAAATTAACAAAGCTGTGACTTGCAGCCACCTGTATGGAAAATTAAAAGAACCTATTTCGGATACACACCTGTGGCATTGATGGAGCGTTTTTGACGTCCCGCTGAAGACCTCTTGATCAATTTAATGGCGTTATCCATATAGTCAGCAGCACGCACAGCAGTACGGGTTGGCCCAACAGGCTGCTTCAACAACCGCAGGATGTCTGAAGGACTCACTGCATTCCTCCTCACACGATCAATGCTCCTGTGATAAGTAGAGAGATCAGATTTGCATGATTTGAATGCAGGCCTCTTTTATACTGTCACATTTGTTTTTCTATCACTGCTGAACTTGTGCAGCAGTTCAGCAGGTTTGGTCACTCACTCTCTTCTGGAGTACTCATAAGCTGAGTCCACTGTGGCCTTGGCTTCAATCACGGCTCTTTCGATGATACTTCTGCTCAATCGTGGTTCTGAAGGCACATAACATCTTTCAGTTAGTCTGCTTTCTGTTGTCCTAAACACAATCCAGTCACCTTTTGCCGTGGTTTCTTTATTTTCTCATTCTCTGTTAATATTGATGGTTTTTTAAGTAGATTACTGAAGCTACAATGCAGGTTTTTTTCAGGTGCATAATATCAATTCAGCAATTACAGCAAAATACTATCGTATAAACTCCTGTTCATCGGTGACCTTCTGTATTTAGTTTTGATCGAAAATGACAAAATAAGCTGTAGAAAGAGGCTTTTTATACACATTTATAATGACTGTATTTATTTAACTCAGTGTGATCGAGGTATTACTCACCAGCATTCACGTGGTTTTGTAAACACAGGTAAAGACCCGCAGCTATCAGGCACAAAAAGCTCTTCATCTCTGAAAAAGACGGACATATTCCTGTTAAATACACGCCTATCAACTGATAAAATACTGAATATTAAAGAGGGCATGGTTGCCTGAAGTACATCTGCTATTCGTAAGCGTGAAGAAAAACTATACAAAAGTTAAAAAGTTAGGCAAGAAGAAGCTTGACCGCTGTACCTGGGATGTTTTGGAAGTCCCACTCTGATCCTCCAGCTGAAGTCAGGAATCGGTGCCTTAAACAACATTATGTCGTCGGTCTCTATATACAGGTTAGCGTGGCAGGAAACACCCATTTGCCATACCTGAGGCATCGATGTTTGATCAGGTTCCAAAGAAGGAAATGTGGTTGAGCAGGAAACTAAATATACACATGCTGGGCTGTCAGCCAAAATGGTTCCATGATTCACATTTGAGAAGCCATCCTTACACCCTTTACGGTAAAAATGTATCCTCCTGGACATGCAATCACACACGAACAGCTCTTGTATTGAATTATTTCATAGTTGGTGAAGGACACTAGGAATCTATCAAGCAAACTACGAGTAAAATCAGATAATGCTCTGCTGTTTTTTGCACAACAGTTCAGCCTGAAACATTTACAAATTTCTTCAACTATTCAATCTTTAATCTATTTTAAATGTGATATTTGGAAAGCAGGTCTTATACAAATAACCTCACCTTGCTATGAATAATGATAATAAGAATAATAAGAAATACATGAATAAATATATTAATTAATACATGAATGAATAAATAAATAAAAATGTATGCTAAAAGACAGCACTCACAATATTTATCTACTTGTTGTAGATGTTTTACGAACCACATATGACCCATGGCACAATATAAATAATGCTCCCTATATCTGGTCCACCCATAAAAAGTTACAGTTCATTCAAAGCTCAGAGTGCAGAGAACACACATCATTGAAGCTGCATATTACATTTTGCATTGATTTTTGATAAGTAATTTCAGAAATTTTTAAAGCACTAAATGTCTTGCACAATGTTATTAAACCACATGTTTTAATGTATGACCGAAGGCCACTCAAGTTCTCTGCAGTTAGCTCTTGAGTAGTTCCGCAGGCCAGGACTAAACCCTTACTTAAAGCAGGTTTTAGCTCTTTTAGCTCCGAGCAGTTTGACCAGCCTGCTCAAGGATGTAAAGGTGAAAATGTTGACATCTTAGAGAGTAAAACTAAAACAGACTTCAGCTTTAAATGTCTTTTATTGAGTTTTTTTTTCCCCAAATGTTTGTTTTAACTAATTGTATTTTTATATTTTTTGTAAATTTTAATATTACTAGTGCAGTGCCTGTTCGGTGTGCTGAAAAATGACAAATTACAGGCCTTTGATACACCGTGTGGTTTATGAGCTGTCAATCATCCTTCACTGCTGAAATGGAAAATACCTTTTCTGGCACGGCATATGACGTTTGAGCACTGCTGGGAATTTTTTTTTTCCTTCTCGAAAACTCCATGTATTTACGTATGTGCAGTGATGCATTTATTAATGCTTTTTTTATCTGAAGTAAAGGAAGTTTGTTTTTATTTATTCATTTTTGTTGCAACCTGGCAGCTCACTAATAATAGCCAGACTGGATTTCATCTTACACACCATGTGTTTATAATTAATTACATAATCTACAAACTGATGATCCGTTGAGCAAAATGCAAAAAAAATGCTTTATGTTTCTGAAAGATTATTGTTTCTCATATTAAATGTAAATCATGTTGATTAAAGGAATAGTTTAACATTCAGGGAAATATTTGTTTTGTTGCGGACAGAGAAGATCGATAAAACTAAGTGGTATCAACTCCCACAGTTGTCCTTAGCTTAGCTTAGCATAAAGACTGGAAACAGGTGGAAGCAGCTAGCCTGGCTCTGTTCAAAGGTAACACAATCCACCTACCAGCGTTTCTGAAGCTAGTTCTTTCAACCACATGCTAATTGTTCTCTATATATTCTCACATCTCAACTCATCTCAGCAGGTTACAACAAAAATTTGTGCACACTATTAAGTCTTATTTACACACTGCTTCAGCTGGTTTAGGCTCTCTCAGACTGAGGTATTATATATAGTATTGGCTGAGTTCATCAGTTTCTCCTCAGAGTTCAGTCTGGTTATGCAATCGGTCTGGAACTTTTACTGTTCAGCCTGTTCTCGGTCAAATACCGAGGCTTTGTCTCGGCCATCAGCGTGAAACTGCTGCACAAAGTATCTGTAGGCCTATCTGTAGCAGGCAAATTCAACAACCATAGACCCATGAAATAATAATTATGTAATAAAGTGGTGAAGAATTTACTGTACTTCTTGCTTGAGGAAGTGGATTGGTAAACAACATCCACAACTGCCAAGAAGACATTATGGTAAGAGGCCAGAAGGTTAACATGCCAAAAAACAAACAAATGGAGCGACGCCTGCGAGCTAGTTCAGGCAGTCAACTCGAGCTGCACTGCTACATACACATGTGACCTGCCTCACTCTCAATACCATAAACCAAACGCACCCTCCCAATTGGGCGGTCTATTTAAGCTGCAAAATTCCCTGTTTCTCCCTCTGCCTCTTTAATGCTGCTGCTGTCTGCTCTTTCAGCCCCACCACCACCCCAGCATCCACCTGCAGGCTCCGACGGGGGGAAAATAAGTTTAATCATCACTCCCAATATCTCATGTAATGATAACTGCAGGGAGTGATGAGGTCGGAGTCTGAACCCCAAACTCTAACATTGTTCTGCTGTTGAAATAAACATTTCAAACGTGAGTTGTCTGACTGATCTTATATAATTGAATCTGACAGTGATACAACACAAAGCTACAATGTTCACAAGAGAGAAAAATAAATCGAGGCACACTGATTTAGTATATAATTATATAATTATATGTAAGTATTAAAGTTAAAAAGCCTTCATTATTGTGGCTACATGATTCAAAACCTGTTTCATGTCTACTTTCTCAATGAATAGGCCTAATTGGCAAATAAATATCTAATCATATTTGGAGATGGTTTTGGCATTATGTGTTGTACTATTTCAGCCATGAAGCCCATAATCTCTGAACATGACTACTGTGTGCTGCTGGTGGAAATTTCCATTATTGTGTTTGCGTGCGTGTGTGTCGACCTATATTTGGACTCTGCCAGTCCGCATGTTTGTCACACCTTCATCATTGTCTTGGCCTCTTTTGTTGAACTGGAAATTTGTCTCCATTAATAGGTCTAATTATAGCAAACAAATATCTAATAAGATTTTGAGATGGTTTTGGCCATTATTGTGTTTGCGTGCGTGTGTGTCGACCTATTTGGACTCTGTCAGTCTGCATGTTTGTTTTTTTAAAGTTTGTTTCCTCATATTTGGTCCTATCTGTCTTCATCAGCAGTAAAGAAAACAAGACAGTGCTTTCCCAGACACTGCTGTTTGTGTCCCGTGTGTTAAGTTTCACGCTGATGTTACAATCAGCTGTTTATCAGGGGCCGTACAAGATATACATTCTCATTTCACATACAGATATTTTCACTGGCATATTCATTTATGTTCATTCCTACACACACACACATTTTTAATTTCATATTTAAATATTTTCACTAACAAATTCATGCATTTTCGATCACATATTTATATATTTTCACTCACACATTCATGCATTTTCATTCACATATTTATATTTTTTCACTCATACATTCATGCATTTACTTTCTTATTCATATATTTAATGCGCACATTCATATATTCAAATACATTAACTATTACAAACGTAGTAATTTTAAGCCCATGAAGTTTTTTCCTAAATCTAACTAAGTGTTTTTGTTTAATTCACAACATAAAAAACGTGTTTAATGAGACCGAAAAAGTGACTCTGAGGGGTCTGACAAAGCGTCAGTATGTGGCGAGTTGGGATGAGAACGTGTTGGCTGTTCTAATGCGAAATACATACATTTGAGTAGAAGTTAACATCTGTGGAACTCATTAATTTCAGTTTTGTTTGCACGTTTGGGACAGCACGGTGCAAACTGTCTGGATCAGTGCTTAACAGTCTCTCCAGTGCAGGTTGATTCTTTATAAAATGATTCATGTTACAATCAGGAAATATTTTGCTTGAGTGGCAGATGGTAGACGCAGGATGCATGATGAAAGAAAAAATGCCAAACTAGAAAAAGCCACTTAGTGGTTCACCGGGACTGCCTTGTATGCATCTAGGCTATTTGGAGCAGGCAAACTCATTAACCACCGACCAATTAGATAATCATATGTAATAAAGTGGTGAAGAATTTACTCTACTTCTTGATTGAGGAAGTGGATTGGTAAAAAACGTCCACACCTGTCACGAAGACAGTACGGCAAGAGGCTAGAAGGTTAACATGCCAAAGAAACAAACAACTTATATAATTGAATCTGACAGTGATAACACAATGCAACAATGTTCACAAGAGAGAAAAATAAAATTGAGGCACACTGATTTAGTATATAAGTATAAAAGTTAAAAAGCCTTTATTATTGTGGCTACATGATTCAAAACCTTTTTCATGCCTACTTTCTCAATGAATAGGCCTCATTAGCAAATAAATATCTAATAAGATTTGGAAATGATTTTGGCGTTATGTGTTGTACTATTTCAGCCATGAAGGCTGTTATATAATCTCATAATCTCTGTCAGTCTGCATGTTTGTCACACCTTCATCATTGTCTTGGCCTCTTTTGTCAAACTGGAAATTTGTCTTTTTTTTGAAAGTTTGTTTCCTCATATTCGGTCCTATCTGTCTTCATCAGCGGTAAAGAAAATCAACACAGTGCTTTCCCAGACACCGCTGTTTGTGTCGCGCATGTTAAGTTTCATTCTGATGTTACAATCAGCTGTTTATCAGGGGCCGTACAAGATATAATACATTCTGGCACTCTCACGCACATACATTCTCCTTTCACATACAGATATTGTCACTCGCACATTAATTTATGTTCATTCTTACACCCCCACATTTTTATTCTCATATTTATATATTTTAACTCACACATTCATACATTTTACGCTAATTTTATATATTTTCACTCACACATTAATGCATTTTCACTCACGTATTTATATATTTTCACTCACACATTTATGCATTTACTGTACTCTCTTATTCATATATTTTATGCGCACATTCATACATTCAAATACATTTAATAATACGAACGTAGTAATTTTAAGCCCATGAAGTGTTTTTGTTTAATTCACAACATTAAAAACGTGTTTACTGCGACCGCGCTGAGGGGTCTGACAAAAGCGTCAGTATGTGGCGAGTTGGGATGAGAACGTGTTGGATGTTCTAATGCAAAATACATACATTTGAGTAGAAGTTAACATCTGTGGAACTCATCAATTTCACTTTTCTATCAATTATTATGAAAAATAAATAGAAAAAGAAAAGTTACATGAACTGCAGAAACACTGTCCCTGCCTCTCTTGGATATTAATAACAAGAGTTATTTTAGTAGCCAAGAGAACACATAAGTAATGAATAAACAGACAGTTTCAACAATCAGTTTTGTTTGCATGTTTGGGACAGCACGGTGCAAACTGTCTGGATCAGTGCTAAACAGTCTTCCAGTGCAGGTTGATTCTTTGTTACAATAAGGAAATGTGTTTGCTTATGTAATAGAGTTTTTTCAGCATCATTAAGATTATTACTTTACATGACATGTAGACATATTGACTTTCAGCTCACACCTGACTGGTGCAACCATTATAGATTCAGGAAGAAATATTTCCAGAAGGATGAGGAAAGGCTGGAGGCAAGGTAAAAGAAGCTGAATGAGAAGAGTCGTCTCACAGTGCAAACAGGGGAAGCTCTTACCTCTGGCTGTCAGAGAAGGAAACATATTATAATAATGGAAATTACATATTTCCATGCTAGTTCTGCATGATGTAAGCTTTGGATGGGATTTTGAAATAATGCTTAATCCTGTTTATTGATACAGCTTTGTTTGTTCCCTTCTAATGCCACATAACAAATACAACAAGAAAGACCATTGTGATTTGCTCTTGTCTTTAGGAACCTCAGGATGTTTCAGTAGTACAAAATATCAAATATGTCTTGCCTGAGAATATGCATTCTATCAATTCATTCTTTTTGGTAAATACATTATTAGATTTACGGGAATGGAGTGGCAGATGGTAGACGCATGAGGAAATAAAAGATGCCAAACTAGAAAAGCCACTTAGTGGTTCACCGGGACTGCCTGGTATGCATCTAAGCTATTTGGAGCTGGCAAATTCAACAACCAGAGACAAATGAGATAATTTAAGAATGTGGTGAAGAATTTACTCTACTTCATGTGTTTGAGGAAGTGGAACATCACAACTGTCACGGAGACATTATTGCAAGAGGACAGTGGGTTAACATGCCAAAGATAGTGTACCTGATAGAGATACAACACAAAGCAACGATGTTCACGAGAGAGAAAAGGAAATCGAGGCACACTGATTTAGTATATAAGTATAAAAGTTAAAAAGCCTTTATTATTGTGGCTACATGATTCAAAACCTGTTTCATGCCTAACAGTTTTCTAACAGTCCTGTTTTTGTTTAATTCACAACATTAAAAACGTGTTTACTGTGACCGAAAAGTGACGTTGAGGAGTCTGACAAAGCGTCAGTTTGTGGCGAGTTGGGATAAGAACGTGTTGGATGTTCTAATGCAAAATACATACATTTGTGTAGAAGTTAACATCTGTGAAATTCATTAATTTCACTTTTCTATCAATTCATTATGAAAAATAAATAGAAAAGGAAAAGTTACATGAACTGCAGAAACACTGCCCCTGCCTCTCTTTGAAATTAATAACAAGAGTTATTTTAGTAGCCAAGAGAACACATAAGTAATGAATAACAAGACAGTTTCAACACTCACTGTAGATGTCATGACAGATTATTTAAAAACAACAACATTTCACTGCAGCTTATTATCAGTCGCTTTAGCTATGACAGCAATGTGTTGAACTGTGATACGCCTAGTGACACTGGGTGTTGGCCATCACCAACACAAACAGACAGATGACACACAGTAGGTGATGATTGGAACAGATCATCTGAATATTTTGTTTTGTTTTCTGTGAAAATAGGTACTGTTCTGCTTTCAGAGAGGCTGATTAAATGCATTGGTCTGAAATGCCCTTTTCTATTCAACTGAATCCAGCTAATGTGGTGGCATAGAAATTAATGCCAAAATGGCAGTCCACAAACCAATGGGTGACGTCACGGTGACTACGTCCACTTCTTATATACAGTCTATGATATCAACGTATGTACATGCAACATATAAACTGAGAGAGACTTACTCAGTGATGGGGGCTACATATAACTCTCTCCAACATTAACTAATAGTTTAGATCAGTAAATTTCTCAGGTCATGTGGCCGGTTGGCCGCGTTTTTTTCTGCAACGGTTGCGTACCGATCCGGTCTTGACCCGTCAGCCACGTAAACCATTTGCCACACAGTTGCACCTGACGGCCCAGTGCTCCCACTACAATCCTTCCTCTTTTAAAACAGTTTGCTCCATCTGTCAGTCTAAAACTAAGTAGACCTATACACAACAGAATGAGGTGTAAACAAACATTTATTGAATAGGATATTTTCTAGAATCTTAAAATAAGTGAACATTAATATTTCATGTAGAATGTAGAAAATGTAAAAGGTTGAAAATTATAAAATATAAGACTGAGCTTTGGCTCCGCTGCCTGCCATAAAAAGACATATTTTGCAGTTACCTGTACTCAGAGAAGTGAGGCTTCCACTGTGTTCTGGTGTTTACAGAAATGCCTCTAATTAGGTGATGGGAGGCTATAATTAAAGGTTAAATTTAATTTCTAATTTAGAGAGGCTTTTACTCCTCAAACAACTCCTTAATCAAATGATCAAAATGTCAACTTCAAGTATTATACTCCACTATCACAATCAGAATAAAAACATGACAGGTTGATGCATAATGTTACTGCTTTATTGATAATGGACGACATGTTTACTTGATTAGTGTTGATTTACCTGCAGGACTGCGAATACTTCACGGTACATGATCATGTTAGATGCATAAAGGGTCAGCTGTTGGCAGCCAGGTCCAGGCTGCTCCAACCTTTCTGGAGTCACCGAGATGTTCTGGGGAACATTTCCTCTGAAAACAGAAAAATTCGACAACAACATTTCGTCACTCTGGATTCTGCAGGTCACATTTGTACCTTGTGAAAGAAAAGAGAAAGAAACACATTTAAACATTTACATTAAAAAGGAAGAATACAAACAGCACAACATGATGCATTCAGGCAGTGATATTATGGTCATGTTGGCAAATACCTGCTTTTACCTCCATTTGAATTTGAAATGGCTCTCTGTAAAGGGCTTTACAATTGGCGGCATGGAAAGACAGTTTTCCAGCACAGCACCAGATCGCACCTAACACTGCGATGTGCACTTGAATGGCAATTATGTTCTGAGCTGTAATGTGTATGTCCCTGCTGGAGCATTCAGCTACAACAACAAATGTGCTTGGATTGGTATATTTGTGCATCTCGCTGCTCTCCAACCTGAGAAAAATCACACACATAAACAGTAATCAGGATGTTCCTCTTGCCTGGAGAAAAACATCTAATTCAGGTCACATATAGGTCACACACAAACCAGTCAAATCTGTCATTTTCTTAACGTAAAATATGGAGATTTATTCATATAAATAATTCAAGTCTTTGGTCTAATTTCATGGCAGTATGGGTTGATAATATGGGCTAATTAAAGATAATGTGCTGTTTCTCGCTTACTGATATAATTTAATGAAATTTTATCTGTAAAATTTCAGTTCAACAAATATTTATTTATAATGACAGAACACTGAGGAGAAACACACGGTGCATACGATTTAAAGGTAGAGTGAAGATATTGGTATCATTTGAAACTAGAAAATCTAAGGAATCCATTGGTACCAACCATGTTATACTAGCCGCAAATAAGTCGCAAATATACTTGTCGCAAAAAAGGTTAAATAACACTCCAAACTTTCGCAAAATTTTGGCAGGAAGAACTGGCATTGCCATTTTCAAAGGGGTCCCTTGACCTCTGACCTCAAGATACAGTATGTGAATGAAAATGGGTTCTATGGGTACCCACGAGTCTCCCCTTTACAGACATGCCCACTTTATGATAATCACATGCAGTTTGGGGCAAGTCATAGTCAAGTCAGCACACTGACACACTGACAGCTGTTGTTGACTGTTGGGCTTAAGTTTGACATGTTATGATTTGAGCATGTTTTTTTAGGCAAGGCAGCTTTATTTGTAAAGCACATTTCAGCAACAGGGCAATTCAAAGTGCTTTACACAAACATTCAAGAACATTGCGACAAAGTGCAAAAGAAAACAGATTAGAAAATAAAAACAAACTAAAAATAAAAGCTAGGACGGAAGCTAAAACAGAGTATAACACACAAGAGTAAAAGTTATAGTGCAGTATAAGATAATTATTTGGTTTAATATGCTTTTATGCTGAATGCAGTACCTGTGAGGGTTTCTGGACAATATTTGTCATTGATTTGTGTTGTTGATTGATTTCCAAAAATAAATATATACATACATTTGCATAAAGCAAGCATATTTGTCCACTCCCATGTTAATAAGAGTATTAAATACTTGATAAATCTCCCTTTAAGGTACATTTTGAACAGATAAAAGAATGTTAATTTGCGTTTAATCATGATTAAATATTTTAATCGATTGACAGCCCTAAAAGAAATCCCAGTGAGTTATCCTAAGTTTTAGTCCCACTGTTACAGCTGTATGTGTTTTCTGTGCTGCTGTCCCTTTTCCCCCTCCAGTAGCTCTGCCCAGGTGTGCTGCACTCCTCAACGAGGTGCCCAGGTGTGCTGCATTTGCTCAACGAGGTTGGGAAGGAGGTGCTTAAAAGCTCCTGCCAGCAGCAGAAGGAAGAGGCTTCTGGTGTGGGGACTGTTGCTTCTGCTGCCTCTCAGTTTATGACTTTATATTGTTTTTTTTTTTATATGTCTTATCCTATGGATTTTGAGAGTTTTAAAGGTGTTTTTTTGTGGTTGGTTTGGGTCAGTGTTGGAGTGTTGTTCGCCCCAATAGGGCTGCCCGAGGGTGGAGCGTAACACCCACGTTTCACTGAATCCTATATTTCCCATAATGCAACTCAGTAGTCTTTTATTAGGCCTTCCTTGACTATTAAATGCCTATGACTTACCGCCTCTACCCCTACACTTTGTAACACATTCAACCTGTTATAAATGTGAAGTCTCAAGCCTAATCATCACATCATCAGGGTTATTTTCTCAAACTTGACAGTGCTCCTCCAGAGCCACAGAAGACATTATACAACTGTTTTCACAGGCTGAGTAATATTTATCTTAAACCCAAATAGTCTCAGTCAGTCTGTAAAAGATACTATACTCACCCCTCTGGACAATGCAGACAAATAACGTGGCCGTTTCTGGTTCTCAGCTTGCAGCTAAGGTTTCCCTGAGGCAAATGTAAGAGCCACTTCACACTGGAAAAGCAGCAGTCACGGTGCCCACTGACAGTGTGATCCAACTAAGTGGCTGTAACCAACCGGGTTTCCACAAAAACAGACGAGCACAGATCGTCATCATCTCAGCAGACAGCATGAAGGCACGGATACTACACGGATATTTAATACAGCAGCAACAAGGCCACAGCAGAGACCATCAATGTGATCTGTTTTTCTCTGTCTCGATCTCATTTTTCTTCATGAGTTTGCATGAGTTCCCTCTTTCTTTTTTCATTAGATGGATAGGTTTATTTGGACTTCACAGATTTTACTGTAGTTTTCAAGGGCAGTAAACACTTTTGGGTTTCACAAACTCTCACAACTTGTCAGATGAAGGAAAAAGAGGTAGAGAGAGAGCAAGAGTAGAAAATACTGAGGACTTAGGCCTTCAAAGGAAAGAAAACACAGAGGACAAGTACATTTACCTTGAGAGAGCTGAACAAGGCTCTGGACAAATGCAGGAACTCAGGGAAGGATGAAACTTGTTATATAATGTCAAAGCATTTGAGTGAAGAGGGATTGCAGAAGCTATTGGCTTTGTATAATAAAGTGTGGAAAGAGGGCGAATGGTGGAAGTATGTAATCGTTAAAGTCACAGAAATTGCAAGTAAATAGTAGTCCTATATAGCCTTAACAGCACATATGTGAAAGTAAATGCAACAAACCAGTACTGTAAAGGAAGAAAAAGGTATGGTGGCCAATTACCAAAGTGCCTTTAGAGAAGGAGAAGATACTAATGATCCAGCACTATGTCTGGAGGAAAGAGTCCGCGGTTGGCATATTCTTTGATGTGGAGTAGGCATACGACATGCTGTGGAAAGATGGTCTTCTAATTAAGTTGCATTTAATGGGAGTAAGGGGAAATAGATTTGGATAATGGATTTTCTGAATAGTGGAAGTTAACATAGGATCAGATAATTTCCAGTAAAGGTGTGGTGGAGAATGGAACTCCCCAAGGGAGTGCGATAAGCCTTATCCTATTCTCAATCAAACATTCAGCTGATGCTTAGAGAATGCGTAAGAGCTGTGCGGACGTCACCGGTCTCTCAACAAAGCAGGTGGTGCAGGAGTGCTGGGAGAGAGCAGCCCATTCTCATTCCCAGGGTGCAAATACTGGAGCTTTGTCACAGCCGTCAGCGTTCCGTATCGCTGCACACGGCACCCTTTAACGCCGGTATCAAACGCACCAGGTGTTCCATTTACTGTTATGGTACATCATGTCCACAGGGGCGTTTTTTAGACGCTTGATGGGCTGCCACTAGACAAAAGGCACTCGGCCCCTTGGCAGGACGAACGCTTTCCCTCGTGGGCTTCTGCGCCCAGCTTTCAAAACGAAAACAATATGGCGGCTCGTTTGGAAACTCTCTTCTTCTTTGGAGAGGCAGAGTCTGCTAGTCCAAAACACACGTGGCCCAAGAGTCTTTGACGGAAATATTGACTTTCTTCATCTGGGATAAAAAGCAAGGTGTCCACCGTGCTGCTCACACCAAGCCTGCACGTTGAAAAAAGTATGCTGGAGATTCACAAACTCAGGAGCAAAAACTCTCACTTTACTCTTTTCAACTTCTTGGTGCTGTTAGTGCAGTGGAAAAACATTGTTTCATCCTTTCCTCTAATGTGCTTTTAAATGGGTCTAACATGAGCTTCTCTCACCTACTGGGTTCTGGGTTCAGTGGAATATTGTTTTCCTAACGGCCATCTCTCTCAAAAACCAATGAATACATTACCTTTGTACACAGACAGAGCTGAATCAACAAAGGAAACCCAGGAGAGTGGCTTCAACCAGAATATGTTTGTTAACCGATACATCACTGTGAAAAATGTATTACTGTTATTCATTTATTTAAAAGTGTTTAATTTGAAAGAAAACATATGCCGTAAAAAAGAAATATGTTGTCATTTTGCATAACCTAACCACTACTTTACATACATAAACTATCCTGAGACAGTTAAAAACTGCATTTTAACATATTTTGACTCCCTCTGTATCGCTACATTAGTAGATTTAAAGATTTGATTGTTAAATAAGCGCATTTTCTTGTATTTTTTTGTAAAATTAAAGAAAATCCTGAAATGGTGCCCTAAATGTGCTGTTGTAAGGGACCATTTTCATTAAATTTATACACATTTGGTGCTCTAGTGAGTTTGCGGCAGCACGACAGTGTTTAGTGGGATTGAGTCAAAATAAACTACAGTGCTCATTCATCACAATGAAGGAACATGTCAAGGAACATGGTGTGAATCACTGGTGTGGATAAGGCACACACCGTACAGATGCTTTAATTTCTAATACAATATAGTAAACACTCAGTCTGTGCTTGCGCTGCAGGGTCGAGTTTCAGTGCTATTGAGTAAGAATGGATCATTTGCAGCGCAGCCATCTCACCCTCAAAGGTTACTACTTTATAGACCTCTCCATTGTTTTTATTGGAATACTAATTGACAGTTTACTAGCCCACCTTAGTTACTGTTGTTATGCCTTCTGTTCTCGCATGGCACACATGGAGTTTATAATGATGATGGAGGGCAGGATTTCCACTTAAAATTCACAGTAGTTGTTTAAACAAAGGTCACTCTAATGGTGTGCATATCAGTCTTGAATAGTTATGATATATAGTTGCTATTTCTTTCAATGTGACATGTACAGTTTGATGCACATGGACACGTTTTAATTTCTTGTTAGAGGATGCTTTAAGAGCTGGCTGCCTCTCTTCCTCCTTAAAGATCATTCTCATTTCAGTGATATTAAAACCAGGAAAACAACTTCGTAGATGTGAATTAATTATTTCTTAAACTCAACTAGACAGGCCCTCATTACAGGGTACTTAATGCAGGAAATGAGCCATCAGATGAAGCCACTATATCCTTGTCCAAAAGGCTTTTGATATGATACTATGGCTTTATTACTGTGAAATCTTAAAGGTCTTATTGATAACATATTTATGTAGACAAATCTTTTTTTTTTTTTTTTTTTAAACATAATGCATCCACAAAGATTTTAGAGATGTGCTGAACAAAAGTATGACTTTTCCTGAAAAAAATAAGTATGATTGTGAATTAATCATTTTTAATTTTTTTTGCGGGTCCAAAATTAATGTTTTGTTTATCTCTGAGGAAGATATTTGACATTTGATTCCCACTTCTAACAAGGCTTGTGAGCCAATAGTAAAACGACGTTGGTATCACGTGGTATCTCTGTGTCGGATAAATGGCTGAAACTGACGGTAAGTGTCTGGCAACGACCTGTTGTGAAGTGAATGCAATGGAACGGGGGAGGGAGAATGCAACATCTAGTGGCTGAATGTTATCAGTGTTATCAATAGCACCTTTAAAAAGATTTGCTTTAAAAAACTTTGACAAATAATGTGGTCTCAGGCCTTTCGGCCTTTCTGTAGTCTCAGTTCATTCACTGGATTAAATATGGGAACTGTATTAGCATTAAAACTATTATATTGGTTGAATTCTGGCAAAAAAAAAGTATGAAACAAAGGAGAGAGAACTTTTGTTGTGGCATCTTGTCCGTGGACTTCTACCCCTTCCCAGATTCTGGTGCATCCCGCAGTGGTGACAGAGGCTGCCTTCAGTGGGAGCAATCCTTGAAAATTGAAAAATTGGTCTTGAAGCCCAAGTTCATTGTGAGATTTGTTATGGGTGAGGACGCCCTCTTGTGGTTGACTAGAAGCAATACAGAATGTGAAAGTTCCCAAATATAACAAAATCTGACTGGGACACAACAGAATAAGCATCTTTCTGTACTGAAAAAGTAGGCTGGTCCTCACTAGCAAAACAAAGAGAGCTAAAGCTGTCTCAGTATCACATCTCTTCTCAAATTAAAAACCAGCTGCTCATCAGACCAGATCACAGGACGGGCTGACTCTTGATATATACCCCTTAAGTAAATGGTGAACATGAGAAGACATCCTTCCAGTACTTTGCATCAAATAAACGAATGACCTTCAAATGACATTAAAACTTGATGGATGAATTTAAACTTTTTAATTTTGAACATTTTTAGAGATGTGTAAGTGTGATTGTTTCTGATGCTGTTTGTAGGTGTTTGTGTGTAACTGTTTTGTTTATTTGTTCTGCTGTAATCATGAGATGTTGATCTCAATTAGACTACATAAAAAAAACATATTGGGTCTCTTTAGGCTTTAAAGCAACAGAGCATTTTAAATAGCAATACTTTTTTGTACATTGTTTGAATATTTTGCTAATCAAACAGGCTTTACAATATAAGGCAAGAATCTTAACACATAAATAAATAAATAAATAAATAAATAAATAAATAGATAAATAAATAAATAAATAAATAGATAAATAAATAAATAAATAAATAAATATAGACTTGTAGAAATGTAGGAATTAAAGATATATATCTATAACATTTAATAACTTATTTATGTATGCATGCATGCATTAAATGCATAGCCAATATGTATTAAGTTGTTTATGTATTTTAAAATATGTATTTATTTACTTCTGTAGGCCTACTTCAGCATGTATTGATTTATTTGTTGATCAATAGGTCATTTTGCATCCTCCATACTGTTTCTTGTCAGCTCTTTCTCCACTGAAAAAGGAGCAGCACCCTCTGCTGATGGAACAAGAGAATGAAAAGCTTTCAGCACCAGGTACTGTGTTCACAGGTGGTCTGTTTCTTGCAAATTAAACACTTTAAAATAAATTAATAACAGTATTTTTACGTATTTGACAGTGATATATCGTAATTGTAAAAATATTGTAAAATCACAGAAAATCCTGCTACTTCAATCAATAAAGAATACTTATTTTTCACAGTTAGTTTTGTTAAAACTTGCATGCAAAAGCTGTTAAAAAAAACAGATATTTAATGTATTCCATTTATACATTTTTTTTTTTTTAAACACATGACACATTTCAATAAACAGTTAATTATTGTAATATTTACATGATTTTTCTGCCATTTTGAAATAGAGGGAAAAATGTAAAATTTCCTGAGAAAAACTGTAAAAAAGAAGAAAAAAAAATGTTTTTTTTACAGTGTACCCGTCCCTGAAGACATATATCATTTCAAATGTGTCAAAATGTATAATTAGATTTTTCAAAAGAGGCTATTTTTTAGCAAATGGTACCCTAAATGGTTGTTAGGGACTATTTTCATTAAACTTAAACACATTTGGTGCTGCACTACACTTCCCACAATCCAACTTGACTTCTGCATGAAAACACACCTGTGCAGCTTTTGGAGTTAATTAGGTCAGATTATATGGCCCAGGTGTGCAGCAGTTCAGGTTCACTGTCTGTCTGCATCTTTGGCCTCGTCTGGTGGAGAGAAAGACGACTATAGAGGACCCGGAGTGCGACCATGGCTTCTGCACTGATGGCTTGGGTTTGGATCTGTTTAACACTAGCCCAGCTCAACTATGCAAAAAGCCACCGGTACGCACACGGACGTTTGGCCGGCCAGGAGGAGCTTTCTGACGGCAACGAGCAGCAGCTTGAAGCGGCTCCAGAAGACTTGACCGAGAGAAGTTTCACAGCGCCAGTTTGGAGTTTCCTCCAAGGTGAAAGCATGCTGCTGACTACAGACTACTCCTTTTTATCATTTAGCATTTAAAAAATAACGTTTTTACTCCATAAAGTAATTGACTTTAATCATCAGATTAAACAATAATGAAAATATTTAAAAATTTAGCAGAATTAATGAATTTATCAGTGATGTGAATACTATAAGCACATTTTTCCTTGAGAAACTGGTAAAACAGAGAGAGGAAAAAAAACAACTTCCCAACCATGTTCTCCTAATTCCTTTTTTAAATTAAAACAACTTATAAATAAATTATGGCACTCTTCTTTTTTTTGCATGAAGCGCTTCGTAACATTGGTTTTGAAAAGTGATACAGAAATTGAATAAATCTATCTATGCACTTATGCATCGTGTGTTTTTCCTTATCCATATAAGACAGGGGTCAGCAACCTTTACTATCAAAAGAGCCATTTTAGGCAAAAATAATATGAAAATATTAAAAAATATTACGAGAATAAAGTCATAAGTTCACGACAAAAAAAGTAGCATTATGAGAATAAAGTCATACTATAAAAAAGTAGTAATTTTACGTGTTATTTTCTTTTTTCTCGTAAAGTTATGACTTTATTCTCATAATATTATGACTTTATTCTGTA
The DNA here is from genome assembly GCA_916700685.1 of Adelosebastes latens. Lineage (NCBI taxonomy): Eukaryota > Metazoa > Chordata > Actinopteri > Perciformes > Sebastidae > Adelosebastes > Adelosebastes latens. The sequence goes on from CAKAKR010061724.1 coordinate 32,098, forward strand.
AATCTCAGATGTTTTTTCACTCAATGTGGCCCTAATACTCCGTAGTACATTTGAATTTTGGCCCTCACTGCATTAGACTTATATACTTAGACTATAAACTGTGTTACCTTCATCACAATGCTCAAATCTTTTGTGGCTCCAGACAGATTTTTTTTTTTGTAAGCAGCACAAAAAGTTACCACAGGCATCTGAGTCCTTGCTATTCTCAATAACTGTCATTAATTAGTATATATCAGCATCCCAAGCTTTTGCTATGACTGTCTTATAGTGTAAAGCTTCCTCATTTACATCATTACATTAGCTCCCAGGCTTTCTTGGTTTCCTCTGGCATCATTTGTCATGTTTTTTCTGATCTAGTTTCAGGGGCATCAGACTTCAACCAGCCACAGTATCTCTGCAGTAATGGAACACTTTCCCTGCGCTTTTCACTCATCCGGTACTCAAATATGCGTCTGGAAGGTTTGTTTGATTCGTCCACCTACAGTATGTTTTTACCTTTTTAGAAAATGTCAGCGGTCCTCAGAAGTCTGTTATTTCTTCAAATCTTTTTTCCACAGATGGGGCGTGGTTGTTGTCGCTGGCTGACAGGTGTCACAGTTCCATTCATATTTATAAGTGGTGGCTGCTGGTGAAGCTTCCATATACTGGCTGCTACACAGCAACACAGGTAAAATGTTTATTTCTTTGCCCAAACTTGCTTCACACAGATTGGGTTCATCCATGTCTCTGACTGACGTAGTAAATGCAGTTATGACTTTAATGTTTCTTTTATGGTGCGTACAAAAAGTGTTTTTTTTAATCCTCAGACTGAAGATGGACTCGGATACCACCCGTTGAAACTGCATTATTTTGACCACCTGCTGCAGAAGTACATGACCGGCATGGCCGTCTGTGAGAATCCAGTAATGTCACCACGAGCAAAGTCACCACTGGTGACTTGTAGAGCAACACATATCGCTGTGAAGCTGCCTCGTGAAACAAAACTGAAGAAGGTGAAAGAGCTTGGTAAGAAATAGGTAGTTGGGAGTATACACAAACCACTTTTTCTCATGTCATTATCAAGAACAGAAACACAGTTCTGTTGTAGCTAGCTACTTCAGCTGTTATGTTAATGGTCACATTGCTATCATCATGGAATCCGGTGCAGCATGTGTTAAACATTGACGCTGGGCAGACATTTCCTTGATGCTCAATGTTCAGAGGCAGGCTTTTATAGCTTGAACCATAAGAACTTTACTTTCTAAGCCTCTGATTTGTGCACACACTTGCAAAGTAAATCTTTATGACATTTGTGTCTGCAGATGTTTTCACTAACGAAGGATACTCAGTGAGACAATGGAAGAACCCCAATGGTTTGTTTGTGGAGATATCAAAGTCACCAGACAAGGTAAATTGGGTGTAAAACATGTTAAAACATTGTTTAATTGTTATTTCAGTGTGAAAACTAACACTTTGAATGTTTACAGGATTCTGGCTTTGAACTAGTTTATTTTGACTCTACTGGGAAACCGTTCACATTGCTGGCGATTTGTTGCCAAAAAAAGATGAGGCATCAAGTCAAGAGAGCTCTAGAGGAACCGGATGTATTCGAGCTATGGGACTTTGATGATGTTCCTGTTGAACCATATAATCCAGAAACATCACCAATGATGACAACAGAAACATTGGCTTACTCAGCAACTGATACAGTTGAGGAAAGTAGTTATGATTCAGGATTTTATGACTTGTGGGGATTTGGAGAAATTCCTGAGGAGCCATACACTGGAATTGATTCAGAGATACCAGTACCTACGGCCTCAACTACAACAGTTACTACTGTTTCAATGGTGACTACTGCTGCTACAGGTCCCTTTACACTTACTCCCACAATAACGGCCATCACAGCTGCTCCCACAACAACAACAACAACCGCAACCACTACTGCCCCCGCCATGACAATGACTACGGCCGCCACAGCTTCTCCCGCCACAACAGCGATGGCCAGGACTGCCAGAACACCAACTGTGGCCACTACTGCTACCACGACGACCAGCGCCCCGTCCACCACGACGACCAGCACCCCGTCCACCACGACGACCAGCGCCCCCTCGACCACGACGACCAGCGCCCCCTCGACCACCACGACCAGCGCGCCCTCGACAACCACGACCAGCGCCCCCTCGACAACCACGACCAGCGCCCCGTCGACAATCACGACCAACGCCCCGTCCACCACCACGACCACCAGCG
>CAKAKR010061725.1:0-36539 GCA_916700685.1 Adelosebastes latens
TCCTCCTCCTCCTCCTCCTCCTCGGTGGCCGCCGGTTTAGAAACATTTGAACGGGGCGGGTGCAGACACCTTATTCTTTTAAGTCCCTGCAGACGGAGCTCCTGTCGCCCCAATGGGCCTTTTTCACACTTCAACTTGTCATTGTAGGAAGAGCAGGTGTCACTAATAACACTAACGATAGCTCCGTTATATTCAGGTGTTCTGGTGAGAGTGACAGTGAGCAGCACACATGATACCTCGAAGCTGAAATCAAAACAGCTACATGAAATTCAGCCATCATTCATTTCATTATTTACACCAGAGCTTTTCCTACTGCGACGAGTCAAAATGTCCTCAGTGAAAAAGGTCCATCATTACAGCAAATCATTTAATGTCTCTTTTTAGTTGTTCTGCATCTCTTTATAGTCATTCATTGTCTCTTTTTATTCATTTAGCGTCTCTTTTTAGTCATTTCATGTCACTTTTTAGGTGTTTAACGCCTTTTTAGTTTAATGTCTCTTTTTTCATTAATTAAATGTCTTTTTTTTGTCATTTAATGTCTATTTTTAGTTGTTCTGCATCTATTTTTAGTCAGTTAATGTCTCTTTTTTATTCATTTAATGTATTTTTTTGTTATTTAGCATCTCTTTTTAGTTGTTTTGAATCTATTTTTAGTCATTTAATGTCTCTTTTTAGTCAATTCATATCTCTTTTTATTCATTTGATGTCTTTTTTGTTTTTTAATATCTCTTTTTAGTTGTTTTGCATCTATTTTTAGTAATTTTGCATCTATTTTTTAGTATTTTAATGTCTCTTTTTATTAATTTAATGTATTTTTTAGTTATTTAGCATCTCTTTTTAGTTGTTTTGAATCTCTTTTTAATCATTCAATGTCTTTTTTTAATCATTTGCTGACCAAGCGGCGGTATTTGACGAGTTGGGAGAGAGAACAGGTTGCAAATACCTCCCAATTAAATTTGATGGTGTGAAGAACCACAACCAGTGATTGAACTTCCTTTCTATCCTTCATCTTCATCTTCCTTCTTTGTGTTCTTCCAGCAATCTTGCTTTTTTGTCTTTCTCTTATTGTCTCCTTTAGTCATTCTCCTTCCTTTTATCTTCAAATCTTCAAACACACACAGTTTGGTTTCATCACATGTCCTCAATTCCCCCTGAATCTCTCCTTTCTTTGGAGTCTTCTTTTGTTTATCATCATCATCCCCCTCCCTCTCCTTTCTCACCTGCAGGTCACAAATTAGCTCCTGCTGTTGTTGTGATAATCAGCCGCTAAAGAGGCACCGCAGGAGGCAGGAGAGACAAGGTGATGTGAGGATGCTCAAAGCTGCCTGTTAACAGGTAAAGGTAAAGCTATCTGAGCCCAGAGCTCACTGGATATCAGATGCACGTTGTAATGTTAGCAGAGTGCTGATGGGACGATAGAGATGCTTTGTGTTAGCAACCAAAATAATAATAAACTCAATACTACAGCTAACGTTTCTCTGTGACCGACTCCACCTCCACCATCTCAGAGCTACACCATTACCTCATCCTTCAAACAGAGCCGGACAGATGGACCTGGAGTGTGTGTGTGTGAGTGTGTGTGTGTGTGAGCGTGTGTGTGTGTGAGTGTGTGTGTGTGTGCCCCGCTCAGTCTCTTGACAGCCCAACAAATCCCTGTTGTGATAAGTCGAGTCAACACAGTGTGGAGGAATGTGCATCTGCAGCACATCACGTCTGTTCACGCACGGCTTCATTTCTCCTGCAACACCACGAAGGTTTTGGTCATTTGAATAGAGAAATATTCACAAATATATCTCAAATATGTGTCGCTGGTGTTTACTGATGTGATGTCAGTTAAAAGTATGTCAAAAAATAAGCCAGTTTAAAGAATATAATCCAAAAATACAAAGAAATGGTCCTGTATTCTTTTAGCAGTTACAACAAATACATAGTTAGAAGCCCACGCTAAACAATTATAAGGCAGTACAATAAACACTAAAAGATAATTTAATCAACAGGGAGAAAAGAGAAGTAATAAGTATAAAGTATAAATATCCACAATAGACCGTTTTTAGTCTTTTTTAGGGGGGTCCAGGGGGTCTTTAGGGGGAGATAGCACGTCAACAGTAGATGTCACATAGAAGTGATGTACATCATCTGAAAGCTGAGAACCTGAAGATTAATTTGAGATGCAGCTCAGCACTGTGTGTCAAGTTGTTCTAGTCATTAATCAGAAATTAACATTAATTAATCAATTAAAATTAATTGTGAAAGTGTATAAGTGTTCAGAACATTATGATAGAAGTATATGATTGTCATCTCCATGCTCTATTATGTCTCATAAGTTGTTGCAGAATTTTTTGGGTTGATAGCGTTTGTTACACAGACTTGGAGCTAAATTTAACCATTTTTTTACCACTCGAGAATTGATAAAAATGATCAATGATTACTCCAAAATACCACATTAAGACACCAACACCTTGAGGAACACCATAGAAAAAGCCATGCTGTGATTTGGTTAAAAAATCTTGCATCAAGAATTGCATTTTTTACTGATTGGATGGCGAGCACTTCTGTTGTGTAAACTGCTCAGAAACCCCCTTATTGTCAATCTAGCTAGGAAAGCCATCCATCCTCTGAATGCTCTAGGTCTCTAGTTTGTGGCTGTAAAGTTTCATGAGGCTGTGATTATCCTAGAGGTCACCACAGGTCATTTTATACAGTGAGGTCATGTTTTAAAAAAAATGGTTTCACTACAATGAAATGTCTCCTATGGGGACTAACATCATCACACATGAATACAGTTGGGCTCATTGGATCCACAAGAGTCTCTGGCTTTACAGTGATACCCAATTTATGTAATTCAAGACTGTTTAGGGACCCCAGTATGCAGAAATATACAAACACACCATTATAGAATGGTAGAAAATAACACATTTGTACTGCATGCAAAAAACTGCATGTGATTATCATAAAGTGGGCATGTATGTAAAGGGGAGACTCGTGGGTACCAATAGAACCCATTTACATTCACATATCTTGAGGTCAGAGGTCAAGGGACCCCTTTGCAAATGGGCATGACAGTTTTTCCTCGCCAAAATTTTGCATAAGTTTGGAGCGTTATTTAGCCTCCTTCATGATAAGCTAGTATGACATGGTTGGTACCAATGGATTCTTTAGGTTTTCTAGTTTCATATGATACCAGTATCTTCACTCTAGCTTTATAACTGGAGGAAGAGTAGGCAGAGGCAGACTTCAGGTATTTCCCAAAGAGGAGAGTTCGTGACTTCAGCTGTGAGCTCCGTGCAGTCACTGCTGTGTAAACCCCCGAGTGCTGGTTGTTTATGTCAACAAGAGAAACCATCGTCACTTTCCTCTCTCCGTGATCGGAGCCTCCAGGGTTCTCACGTTAACCCCCGGGGAGGCTGCTGTTTGGCTTTCACAACAATGAGCTCATCGCTGAGTCCCCCTTCTGCATCCAGGCTGCACGTGAAAGGGGATCCACCACTCTGCACCGGGCCGCCACTTCAGACCAGATAATTACAGCATGATTAATGCAGCGTACGTGGATTCACAATTAATAAATGAGGAGCCCAACAACACGGGTGCTTTAGTAATTAGGTTTTTAACAAGCTGATCAGATTGTTTGTTAACTGAGACTTTGAAATGTGCCCTCAAATGTGTGTTTACATGATTAATATAATAAGTGTGAAAAAATGATACAGGGATGAGCTCATTACATTTATGTAGCATGGAGAGATTCATCATTACAGGACATAGCATTATGCTGTATTATGTAATACCATATGTCGTTTAAGGTCATGCCGTGCAATGTCATGTGAGGTCACTTAACATAACATGAGGTGATGTGTAATGACAAGATAACATGACAACACATGATAATATGGAACATTATGACCCTAACACAACATAACATAATGTTATTTTGTTATTGTGTGTTTAGGTTAAACTATGTGACATGAACTTCAAGACACATGATGCATTTGTGGTGAACGTGGATACGGGGTTTTCCTCACAGTAAACATATTGTCAGCCGGGACGTGCAGAACTTATATATCAATATACAGATGCTCAAATATGATGACACTTTTTAAAGTGAATTTTCATTTCTGGACATGTTTTCCTGTGCGTAGAGCATGATTTTATCTAAAAGGAAAATTGTGCATAAATAAATACATTTAAAAATGAATATAAAATAAATGCAAAAATACATAAAAATAAATTCAGAAATAAATAGATAAATTAAAAAAATGATAAAAAATGGATAAATACATACACTTAAAAATTATTAAAAATAAATAAAAGGGAAAAAAAAGAATTGAAAATAAATAAGGGAATTAATACAAAGATCAATAAATAAAGAAGCAAATTAAAACAGAAATATTAATTTATGTCACATTTGATCAATTAATTAATGGCTACATTTATTTTTAATATTATTTTTGCTATATTTATTTATTTATTTATTTTGACAGGTAATAATTTACACCTTTGGTTTTCCTACTGTGACATGTCAAAATGTCTTCTGGTAAATAATAAAAAAAAAAAAACCCTATTAAGTTTGTCATGTTATGTCACAAAATGTCATGTTATTTTATGTTACGACACATTGGGTTACAGTGAGTCGCACCACATTCTCATATGCTGCATTATGTCATGTGAAGTCACATTGTATGTCGGGTTATTTAATGTTACATGTTTGTATTGCATCAAACTTTTTCACGTCACGGGACATTGCTGCTCGTTGTCGACCTGTTATAATTATTGCTCACATTGTGTTAAGCTGTGTTGAATTTCATTACATGATGAGTAGAGGGGAACCCTGGTTCTCTCTGTGACATTAGACCAGTCTTATCAGTGTAACCGATGCTGCGGTCTGTTGTGACCTTTACCTTGGCAGCAGGCCTCTTCTGTATGTCTGCAGGTGATATGATGGCACAGCTCAGGTTGCACGATCTTATCAAGTGATTAACAAATCCTGCGTGGTCATCACTCAGTGATCTGCCTCACAACGCCGTAGCTGTTTGTTTTGTTTTGACTGAAAGTGGGTCACAGGATAGGCTGATAGGCTGAGTGAAAGGGAAAACGAGGTGGTATTTTAAAGCTGTAGAGGCAGAAATACTGTAGCATATGAATATCTCAATGATCCCCTGGAGAGGCAGAGAAAGGAAGGCCAGTTGATCACTATTATCTATCTGTCAGTTGTGTCTTATCTCTGCACCTGTGTGTTATTCTGTCCAGACTCAACTGTTCAAAACAGGTGCGTCATCCTACTGAAAGGTGAGAGAGGTTGTTGAAATATGCTTAGTCATAGTAAAGGTGGTTGATCCAAGTACTTTGTGTATTATAATCCAGTTAAGATCTCCATGTTTGTGCATATTGGGAGGATGTTACAGTATAGAGTACAAGTCCTGAATTGAAAATGATGCAAAGTATTGTCTGTGGAAGACGGCACTGAGTCCTATGATGGAGAGAACGGACTCGGTGTAAAGAAAAGAATACAGAAATAAATAAGTTTGGGGAAATAAATAAGGGGTGAAATGCAAAAGGAAAATTGTGCATAAATAAATAAATAAATAAATGAATAAATACATAAATAAATACATACATTTAAAAATAAATATAAAACATTTTTAAAATAAAAAAATAAGAATAAATGCACAAATAAATTTTAAAAAATCTGAAAGGAAAATCGTGCATAAATAAATAAATAAATACATTTAAAAATTAATATAAAATAAATGCAAAAATACATACAAATAAATACAGAAATAAATAGATAAATAAAAATAAATGAAAAAATGAAAAAATACATATTTAAAAATTCATGAAAATACATAAATAAATAAAAGAGAAAAATAAACAGAATTGTAAATAAATATGAGAATTAATACAGAGATAAATAAATAAAGAAGCAAATTAAAACAGAAAAATAAAAGTATGTCACATTTTATCACTTAATGGCTACATTACATTACAATTGCTATATTCAATGACTTATTTATAGTGCAAAAGTTCAAATATAGGCAAGAGAGACGTATAATAAAATATAAAATAAAGATAAAACATATTTGTGGTCGACAGCTGTACAGTAATTGCAAAGTACATGTATAGGCATGGCTCTAGTTGTGTGTTTACCTTTAAGAGTTTGGGCGGCAGGATATTTGACCTGATAATCAGGTCAAGTTAATCCGCTGGCCGCTGGCCGCTGACGCCATCGTGTGGACAATTCAGGAACTACATTTACTGTAAAGCTCTGCTTAGGTCAGGGGTCAGCAACCTGCAGCTCTGGAGCCACATGTGGCTCTTTAGCTCCTCTCCAGTGGCTCCCTGTGGATTTTTAAGAAAATTAGTGGAAATTAATATATATTTTTTTTGTTTACATTTTCATTTTTATTTATCATTGTTGTAGGTCTACGGTACGATGGAGTATTAGGGCCACATTGAGGGAAAAAAAATAGGACATTTCGAGAATAAAAAGTCATAATATAACGAGAAAAAAGTCATAATATTACGAGAAAAAAGTCATAATATTACGAGAAAAAAGTCATAATATTACGAGAATAAAGTCATAGGTTTACGAGAAAAAAAGTCTGAGTATTATGAGAATAAAGTCATAATATAAAGTAGTAATTTTACATGTTATTTTCTTTTTTTCTCATAAAGTTATGACTTTATTCTCGTAAACTTCTAACTTAATTCTCGTAATATTACGACTTTATTCTCGTTATATTACGACTTTATTCTCATAATATTACGACTATATTCTCATAATATTATGACTTTATTCTCGTAATATTATTTATTCTCGTAATATTACGACTTTATTCTCGTAATATTATGACTTTATTCTCGAAATATTATTTATTCTCGAAATATTACGACTTTATTCTCGTAATACTATGACTTTATTCTCGTAATATTACGACTTTATTCTCGTAATATTACGACTTTATTCTCGTAATATTAGTCTCTTTGGCCCTCACTGCATTAGACTTATATACCATATACTTAGACTATAAACTGTGTTACCTTCATCACAATGCTCAAATGTTTTGAGGCTCCAGACAGATTTTTTATTTATTATTTTTGCCTAAAATGGCTCTTTTGATAGTAAAGGTTGCTGACCCCTGGTTTAATGTAAAGTAGCTTCGATTATCTATTATATAATAACAATAATAATACCAACACTTACAATAATAAGTGAGATAAATAAATATATTATTTTCTTTATTTTTTTATTTAATTTTTTTTGTATTCTACATGTTCGAAATACATTTTGAAATGAAATGAATGAAATTGAAATTAAATATTAGTAAAATGGTAACAACTCTAAGTTTAATCTGGTTACTGTCTCTTTAAAACCAACGACACGGGGGTCTTTATTTGGCAGGAAGTTAGCCAGCAGCTAACAGGAAGCTGAATTAATGAGGGCACATTGAGGCGCAGGAATTGGCAAAGAGCAACGAGCCCAAACACAGCTCCTTCCAGCCGTTACAACTCCCACCTGAGACAGGTAATGTTCACAAAGTGTCGCTTAAAACGCCCTCTAACTGTTTATAACGCTGTTGTTGTCGTGTGTGGGTGGTTTTGGTGGTTGTGGTGAGTTTAACATCGTGGTGCTTTGTATCATGGCTCAGTGAGCTCACGTTACGTTACTTCTTCAGCAGGTAAAACAGATAAATATACCTGATTATAGGAGCACAGTGAGGGTTAATGTCTGTGTGTTGTGTGTCAGGGTTACCTGTTGTGACTCAGGTAACTTATATTCAGTCTGCTGCAGCTCTCAAGCAGCTTAACACAAGCTTTAGATGAAGGATTTATTCATTCCTTGTGTTCATCACACACACTCACCTGGCTGTAACCTCACCTCACCTGTGATTATCTAGACCAGGGGTCAGCAACCTTTACTATCAACAGAGACATTTTAGGCAAAACATTATATATGTATATAAGTCTAATGTAGTGAGGGCCAAAGAGACAATGTACTACGGAGTATTAGGGCCACATTGAGAGGAAAATATCTGAGATTTACAGAATATAGTCATAATATTATGAAAAAAAAGTTGTAATATTACGAGAATAAAGTCAAAATATTATGAGAATAAAGTCATAATATTATGAGAATAAAGTCATAATAATATGAGAATGGAGTCATAATAATATGAGAATAAAGTCATAATATTATGAGACAAAAAGTTGTAATATTACAAGAATAAAATTATAACTTTACGAGAAAAAAAGTTGTAATATTACGAGAAAAAAAGTTGCAATATTACGAGAATAAATTCATAACTTTACGAGAAAAAAATTCATAACTTTACGAGAAAAAAAGTCGTAATATTACGAGAATAAAGTCATGATTTTACGAGAAAAAAAGTCATAACTTTACGAGAAATCAAGTCATAACTTTACGAGAAAAAAAGTTGTAATCTTACGAGAATAAAGTTATAACTTTACGAGAAAAAAAGTTGCAATATTAAGAGAATAAAATCATAACTTTACGAGAAAAAAATTCATAACTTTACGAGAAAAAAAGTCGTAATATTGCGAGAATAAAGTCATAACTTTACGAGAAAAAAAGTCGAAATATTGCGAGACTAAAGTCATAACTTTACGAGAAAAACAGTCATAACTTTACGAGAAAAAAAGTCGTAATATTGCGAGAATAAAGTCATAACTTTACGAGAAAAAAAGTCGAAACATTACGAGAAAAAAGTCATAACTTTACGAGAAAAACAGTCGTAATATTACGAGAATAAAGTCATGACTTTTACGAGAAAAAAAGTCATAACTTTACGAGAAAAAAAGCCGTAATATTGCGAGAAAAAAAGAAAATAACACGTAAAATTACTACTTATACTAATATTATAACTTTATTCTCATAATATTTTGACTCTTTTCTCGTAAACTTTTGACTTTATTCTCGTAATATGACTTTATTCTCAAAATCTCAGATTTATTTACCTCAATGTGGCCCTGATACGCACCGTCGTACCATAGACCTACAACAATGATAAATAACAATCAAAATGTAAACAAAAAACAGTTATTCATTTCCATTTTTAAAAATCCACAGGCAGCCACTGGAGAGGGGCTAAAGAGCCTTATGTGGCTCCGGAGCCGCAGGTTGCAGAACCCTGCGCTAGCTGTACATTATCCCGCTTATTACACGGCTACTGACTTAAATCAATAATTTGACACAAAAATGGTCCTCCAAAATCCGACATCAGCTATAAAGAAATAACAGACCGTAGAACGCCGTGATTGACCAATCAGAATCGAGTAGTCAACAAAGCTGTGTAATAATATGCGATTATGTGCATGCAAAAAACTGCATGGGAGTAGCATAAAATGAGCTTGTCTGTAAAGGGGAGACTCGTGGGTACCCATAGAACCCATTTTCATTCACATATCTTGAGGTCAGAGGTCAAGGGACCCCTTTGAAAATGGCCATGCCAGTTTTTCCTGGCCAAGATTTAGCGTAACTTTGGAGCGTTATTTAGCCTCCTACTACTACCTAACTACTGGATACGAGAGGTTTCCCATTACACTGAAAAGTTAATTGTCTGTGTACAATGCACTGGAGGCTTCACGTTTCCACATCACATTTGATTGGCTTTTAAACAAGTCGTAATGCCACTAAATTACAGATTTAAGGTGAGCTCAGATCAACTTTCACCCTTCAGACTCCGCACAGGAACGTCAAACATCCAAATGAAGTAACAATAAGCAAAACACAGTTTTGAGTGGAGCAGGGGGGCTTTATAAAGTGCAAGTTAACTAATCGACTCATCCTTGACTGGTTTGCACTGCAGCATCCTCTTCATCCTCTTCATCTTCCTCCCCACAGGAGGAACAAGCAGTCAGCCACCTGAAGACAAGTCAGAGGCAACTATGGTGAGTAAGAGAGAGAAAAACTAAAGACGGAGGATGTGAATATTGTAGGCTCGGGTGAAGTCGGGGTTCATACTGGCAGGAAGATGCCAAAGTTAAAACTCAGCTATGTTTACAAAGTGTTTATTAAATACGAATATGTAACCCTCCTCCTCTCTGTGCCAGTCTACAGCGGTGGATCTCAAGACCAAAGAGGAGAAGGATGCAGAGTTGGACAAACGAATCGAAGCTCTGAGGAAGAAGAATGAAGCTCTGGTCAAGAGGTATCAGGTACGGAGTACTTTTACACACAAACACACTATAAACGTACCATCAAGTTAGTGATACTACTGCAGGACACCAAAAGATAACTGAGGATAGTATCACTGACTTTTTAGAACTGATAGACCTACAATCTACAAACCATAATGCACATATGTGCATGAATTTAATGGAAGTCCGATTATATGGAAGCACCAGCGTGTCCTTCAAAAAATCAAGAAAATACCTCAGAGCTTCATGAAGAAATCTATGTTTTAAACCGTTATTAGAGGACTTATTTTTTTCACCATGGAATGATTTTTTCAGTACACACCCACTCTGATATATTTACTAACTGGAAACGCTATAATATGAGAGCGTATTCCTGTCAGTCAAACTCTGACTTTAGAGCGACACGGACGATTAAACTTGAATAGAAATCAAAAGTGTTTATTTTGTTTCTGGAGTTTGAACAGACTACTTAACTCAAATCCTGCTCGGAATAAGTCTGGAGTTTAGATTTGGGACACGGGTCAAGTCTCATCTCACTCATTCTGTCACTCGATCTCAACAGGAAATAGAGGAAGACAAGAAGAAGGCAGAGCAGGAGGGCATCGCCGTGACAACACCTCGGAAACCCCGCCCCCATGAACCGGAGACGGACAGGAGGAAGACGGAGAAGGAAAACTTCACCGTTACAGTGGACCTTTCTAAGGTGGCAGGGGTAAGACATGATGTGGATCTTTTTTTAATCATAATCACGCAGACGTCACATTCATATATTCATATGGAGGACGGAACCTGTCAAAATCACAAATGAATTAATAATAAAATACATGACTCGATAAGTAAATAAATATGTGATTAAATTTAACAAAAATAATATTAAAGATAAATGTAGGCATTAATTAATTGATCAAATGTGTCATAAATTGATATTTCTGTCTTTATTTATTTACCTTTGTATTAATTCCCCTATCTACTATTCTATTGAATGTTTTATTTATTTATTTTTATTAGCATTTAAATTTATTTATATATTTTTGCATATATTTGTTAGTTATTTAAAATGTATTTTTAAATGTATTTATATATTATTAAATGGTGTCACATTTTATCAATTAATTAATGCCTACATTTTTATTTAAATATTATTTTTGGTACATTTAGTGGCATATTCATTTATTTATTTATTCATCATCTTTGATTTGTGGCAGGTTCCGTCCTCCATACATTCATCCCTTAAAACTGTAATATTACACAGTGAATACCAGTTAGAAGAGCGCCGTGACGCGTCTTTCCATCATGTGGTTTTGTTTTGTTAGCTTTAGAAAAGATAACCTCTTTATCTGGTTTATGATGATGATCCTGCAGACAGATGACGCAGCTTACAAACTGACAGATTCCCATTACTATGTTTATCAGTTTACCACCCGCATGCCTGCCAGTCTACCCATCATGCCCGGCATCAGTCCTCTGATGTTGTGTTACACGTGATACATATTATTTGTGATAGTATATTTTCATCAATATTTCGGCTGTCAATTGATTAAAATATTTAATTACATGATTGTCCATAGTTTATCGTGATTAATCACACATTTTTTATGAGTTCAAGGTACATTTTGAACAGATAAAAAATGTGTGAAAAAAAGGGAGATTTGTCAAGTATTTAATAATCTTAAGAGAGAAAACGTCAGGATGAAAAACTTGTAGCTTTAATTATCGTATTGTGTTTAGTGTTATGTACAGTGATCCTGTTCTATCACTGTATATGTACATGGTGATATTTAATGTAGTAGTTCTGGATGTTGAGTGAATTAATCACTCATAGAAAACTAAACAGATGTGAATGTCTGTTCTTGATTAATCCAGTATTTTTAAATGCACATCTTGCTATAAATCAGTCCTGCTGAATAGTTTGCCACGTTGCTTCTAATGGCCCATTAAAACCAGCTGTATGATTAGCATAACTACCACTTCTATACTGTATGTAGACAAAATACAGTCTGGAAAAATGGCCTGAAAAACAATCAGGCTGCACAAAATTAAAACATGACACAGGCTAAAAATACTAAAAGTAAGCAGCTGTTTAGCGTGTGCTCCTGTGTTGGTTAGCCATCCATCTCGCTCTGCTTATCCTTGATTTGATTTGACAAACATTTCTGTCTTAAAACAGAGCGGAGATGATTGCACCTGTTCTAGCAACATAATGTTGTAACAGCAGTTTCTGGGGCAGAGCAGTCAACATATCAAAGTCGACGCACGTCCTGGAAAACGAGCTCTGTAATCGGTTTATCCAACTCTTTATGTTCAGTTTGTTACATCTGTTATCATTTACTGCAAAATATGTAAATGCATTACAGTGTACCAGCAGCTCCGTATGAACACATACAGATCATGTTCTGAGCTAAAAGTCTTTCTTTAAAGAGGAAAAAAGGAAAGCGACTTGAGTGATGTTGGCTTCACAACCCGTACGCGTGCTATTTCTGTAACTGAAATGTTAAATGATAAATAATTATAATAGAATAATTTGCTGGTAGTCGCAGGTTTTGAACATAAAGTGTACAGACCTTCACATTTGATGCGCTGCCCTTAAAGATGCAAAATTTAGGGATGCACCGATACAACTTTTTCAGTCCCGATACCGATAGCGATACCTGGGCTTTGGGTATCAGCCGATACCGAGTACTGATCCGATACCAGTGTTTAATCAATAAGCTGTATGCCTCACTGTGTGGAAGTGACTGAGATCATTCTGTTATGTGTAAGGCAACATCAGGCTTTCTTAACTTTGTAAAACAAAATGTGACAAATACATAGATATGAATTTAGTGAATTGTTAGTTATTATTAAAATAATTAAAAGTACACCAGTAACTTGGTAAAACATTATTTTATTTTTTTATACTTTATTGTTTCGAGATTGTTTTCATAAATGCAATTTACAGTTCATACTTACAAAAGTTTATAAACAAACTTTTAAGTAATGAGTTTAGAAAGGAACAAAGAGACAAAACTAGATGTACACAAAAGAAAACATCAGCATTAGATATTATATATATATATAAATAGAAAAAATAAATAGAAAGGGGGGAGGGATATAACAACTATGTTGGATGCTGTATTCAGGTTTGTAAATTAGATTCATGGTAAAAATTCTTCAAGATTATCAGGAATTACAATTCAAGGGTAAACCTTTTATTTTATTCATTTCAAATTTAGAGCAAATCTATTATTGAGGGATTGTCTCCACACAGCTCTCAACATGGCGACGGCTGAGCAAATAGTTGTTTGCTGCTATATTAGTGAAACCTGCAAAGGTTGCAAGACAAAGACTGGTCTGAAGGGCAACATGGTGGCATCTGCTCCACATGTGTGCCCGTCTGAATGGATATTTAAAAGTCAAAAGGTCAAATGTGGTTCATTAGTCTGTTAAACAGACTCCTGATCCCTGAGCTTAAAGAGCTCCTTGAAAACTCCCTCTCTTGTTCATCACCTTGCAGCCTCTCTCCCTCTGACTTCATCGTGTTATAGTTTTACATAATCCATAGCCCTGATTACGCTTTTGTACTTTTTATATGGCACCAATTCTTCAGATTGAGGAGATTGAGTGTGTTTAAATTAAAAGTAGAGGGGTTAAAATGGCTGCTAGATTTGTTCATACTGTAATTACTTCTTCCAGGACAAGAGAGTCGTGAACGACTGGAAACCTGGAACGCCTCGCGGCCGTAAGACATCAGAGGAGAGCGATGGCCACCGAGGGCCAAACGACGGCCAACGATGGCCAAATGATGGCCACCGAGGAGGACCAGACGACGGCCACCGAGGGTCAAACGACGGCCAACGATGGCCAAACGATGGCCACCGAGGAGGACCAGACGATGGCCACCGAGGGTCAAACGACGGCCAACGATGGCCAAACGATGGCCACCGAGGAGGACCAGACGACGGCCACCGAGGGCCCAGCGACGGCCCCCGAGGGCCCAGCGACGGCCACCGAGGGCCCAGCGACAGCCACCGAGGCCCCAGCGATGGCCACAGCCCCCCCAGGAGGTCTGGGTCGGGACGAATGGGTCGGGGAAGTCAGAGAGGAGGAGGCGGCCGCCAGGAGAGGAGAGAATGGGAACCCAGGACACCCAGAGATGGAGAACCTGGGGAGTCAGGAGGACCGGGACGCAGAGGAGGAAGGAGAGGAAGAGGGGGAGAAGGACGAGGAGGAGGAGGAGAAGGACGAGGAGGAGGGGGAGAAGGACGAGGAGGAGGAGGAGAAGGACGAGGAGGAGGAGGAGGAGGAGGAGGAGGAGGAGAAGGAGGTGGGACACCAGGTGGCACGGACAGGAAATCCAAGGTGAGTGTGGATGAACTACTTTACTAAGCTACTAAACTTTATTGAATTGTGATCTGTTACTAATGATGCAGCCCTGTGTTTTTGTTGTTGTTGTTGTTGTTGTTTGGACAGGAATGGGAGGAGAAGAGGCGACAGAACATTGAGAAGATGAATGAAGAAATGGAGAAAATAGCAGAGTATGAGAGAGGACAGCGGGTACGAGAGTCACTGTTTTTAAAGATTATTATTTAGTGTTTTGCATGCAACTTTTCACTCATCAGATGGCGTTCATCTGGAGTGCTTAGCATTCCTTTTAAAACCATCCAAAGATTCCTGCCGCCAATCTGTCTTCTCAGACTTCTCAGATGTTTGTTGATTTGTTAATCCGTTATCTCTCTTTATTGATCAACTTCAAACACCAAAGTCACTCTAAGATGGAGTAAAATACAAAATCAATCGAATACATCCTAATAAACACTCAACATACATCAGCTGGCCTAACAACCTAAATAAATAATAATAAGAAAAATAAATAAAAAAGGAAATCCCACTTCATATATACAAACTAATTTCATTACTTTATGGAAAACATTGACGACCTCTCACGATAACTTTTAACTTTTTAATTTAATTACGACTGTCAAAGTTAACGCGATAATAATGCGTTAACGCAAATTCACAATAGAGTTAAGATACTGACATCATACGAAACTAGAAAACCTAAAGAATCCATCGGTACCAACCATGTCATGCTAGCTTGTCGTGAAGGAGGTTAAATAACGCTAAATTTTGCGCTAAATTTTGGTGAGGAAAAACTGTCATGGCCATTTTCAAAGGGGTCCCTTGACCTCTGACCTCAAGATATGTGAATGAAAATGGGTTCTATGGGTACCCACGAGTCTCCCCTTTACAGACATGCCCACTTTATGATAATCACATGCAGTTTGTGTATTTAAAAACATTTTATGAAAAATCATGTCCAATTTTTGTATCTGTTTTTTTAAGTTTATGACACAATTTCAATACTTTTGTCAATTATTATGGTTTATTGACTTACATAACCTTTTAGCTTAGGTTGTACAGATTTTAGGGATATGAAGCATTTGAAGATACTTCGAGAAATGACATCACAAAAAGCAAAAATACCAATGTAGGAGGATCATTTATATTGCTGCGTCCAAAGGGTTAATGAACATTGTAAATTGATTGCTAAATAAGGAATCCACACCAGCAGTTAATAATAAATATTTTCTCAAACAAAATAATCATCATTCATCAAAATCATCATTAATAATAGAACAAATGAGAGCTTCACATTTATAATTCCTCTCCTCAGCCGGACGGAGACAAGCCGATCCGTAACTTCCTGGACGACCCGAGACGTTCAGGCCCGGCGCCAGACATAGACCGCAAAGAGGGCAGCAGGAGACACGTAAGGAACTGGGGAGGGCTGGACTTTGACAACGTGAAGACGGGAGCCGAACTGGAGAAAGAGTGGACCGTGAGTAATGTCGTTCTTTAAAAAGGTCCTATGCCAGCCAAACCATTCTTAAACTTCCTACAGCAGCATTAATCTCCCTCACGTTGTGACCCCTCCTGTCTCTGCAGAGTCGGAGGCCTGGTCTGAAAGGCTCTGTGGACATGACCATGTCTATGACCGGCCGGGAGAGAGCAGAGTACGTGCGCTGGAAGAAGGAGCGTGAGCAGATTGACGAGGAGAGACTCGCACGCCATCGTAACGCCACGGGCCAGTGGAGACGAGAGTGGGACGCACAGAAGACGGACAACATGTGAGTAGCTGCTGATTTCAGCCTGTGTTTGTGTCTCACTACTAGATTTCTCTGATCGAGGGCTGCAACTAACAATTGTTTTCATTATCAATTAATCTGCCGGGTATTTTCTCAATTAACCAATTCATTGTTTTAACGCCACTAATTTCTTTAAAGCATTAATGCAACTTGTGATTTTTAGGTTGTAGCAGGATCAGTTTTAAAGCTAGAGTGAAGATACTGGTATCATATGAAACTAGGAAACCTAGTTTTCATACTGTCATACAAGCTTGTTGCCAAGGAGGTCAACTAACGCTCCAAACTGGCATGTCCATGTCAAAGGGGTCCCTTGACCTCTGACCTCAAGTTATGTAATTGAAAATGGGTTCTACGAGTCTCCCCTTTACAGACATGCCCACTTTATGGCCCTGTTGAGACCTTGCATTAACATGCGTCTCCACATGCGTCTTGAATGACCACTTGTGATCGGATCTCCGCTCTATATGCAAATAAACACGTAGTAAACACATGGCTGATACAGCAGACGTTGTGACGTAATACTACATGAATGTCAGTAGTAATATCCTACATTTACGTGAATTCGGGTAGATTTTGTTAACATAAAAATAAAAGGTTATCATACCGGCGGTCCCCGGGGACCTCCGTTCTGCCAGCACCGCTGCCTTTTCGAGGCAACAGCGCAGTACAGACCTTCAGAGAGCCGGGGATGCCGGCAGGTGGGTGTCAGTTCTGTGCAAAGCACCAGAACAAAAACACGACACATCTACAACAGTATCATAATAATGCACTTTGCGTGCCTAGTCTGATAGTCTGGAGATATGTAGCCTATAGATAAGATATATTCTAATAAAATACAGTTGTACCGACAGATCAGGACGTCAGATGAGTAGGCGTTCCTTAATGTGACCCAGGACACATTCACTACACACTGCTAAAAGAATGTGGTCATACAGTATGTGGCCCAGACCACCTCTGAAAATGGTCTGAAAGATCGGATCTCAATGCATCTTGAGTGCGTTCACACCTGTACTTAGAGCTGTCCACTTGTGATCCGATCACTCAGGACGCATGTTAGTACCGGGTCTGAACAGGGACATAGTTTCAGCTGATTATACACTAATGAAAACATAGTTGTGAATATTATATTCCATTTCTGCTAATAGATCCCCCGAAATGTTGCACGCTGTTCCTTTTAAGTAGCATTTTCAGTGCAGGACTGTTACTTGTAACAGAGTATTTTTACAGTGTGGTATTAGTACTTTTACTTGAGTAAAGGATCTGAATACTTCTTCAGACAGAGGACAGGTGAGGACGATAGAAAGTGTTTGTCATCATCTTTATTCCAGCTGACAGGCGTGACGAGACGGACACACTGATGTCTGATGTGTGTGTGTGTGTGTGTGTTTCTAACCCTGCAGCTTTTTTCACAGGTTCAAGGAGGACCCATATGTGGCCTCGGAGGGCATCACACCCGAGCAAGGCAGCAAGAGAGGCAAGTACACACACACACACACACTCGCACCACTAGTGTGCTGTTGTTGTGGTTACACAACAGCTGGCAGGACTGTGACAACACGTCTCCACTCATCTGGCATGATGTCACTCCAACATGTCGTCACGTAGACACATCGTGAACACACAACACCATCTCCCACCTCCAGCTAATTAAAGCCGTTATGTAAACGAAGTTGATTAAGCTCGTTATGTAAACACTCGCTGTATTTCCCCGGAGTCCAAATCAACCTTTTGAGTTGCGGTCGTGCTGATCTGAGTTTTCTGAAGGACCCCAGTTTTCCTTTATGAGTGCCAACGGAGTCTCTTTCAGTGAAATAAAAAACAAAAACAATAATGACTTATTCTGATCTGGGGCCAAAATTATTATTTATTTATTTATTATTATATTAATTACTAATATTACCAATATTTTTAATATTCTATTTATTTGTTTATCATTATTATTATTATTAAAGAAACACAATTTTTTATTTTAAAATGGATTTATATTTGAATTGAATTCAACATATTTTACCTATTTATTGTTTTATTTTGTTCAAAGGTGTTTGCTTTTAAACTGCTCTGCTGGGGATGAATAAAGTTATTGATTTGAATTAAAACTAGCTAATAGCTAGTAGCTAGTATGCAGTATGTGAGACTGTCGCAAAAATAAATATTTAGTGTTTATACTTTGTAAATGACAATTAGTTCTGAAAACAGAGATGAACATAAGATTAATTTTAGTGTCTTTAACCCTGACAGCCAGTTAAACACATGGAGAGACTCTGAAGTCGTCTCCTTAAAGTGTCCTTACAGCGGAGCTTTATTATGGCTTAATTCTGCTCGTGCATGTTTTAATTCCAGTCAGTCATCCGGATGATAAAATAATTCACTGTGGGACTGTGATAATCCCAGGACACAAGTCAAACTCTGTTCGAGTGGCTTTGCATCTTTAATGCTGCTCTTCCGTTCTACTGTTGGCTTGGTGTTTGTAATGCAGATTAAAGAAACACAACTAGATATTTTTATGAAACAAACAATCAGTCAATCTGGACTGATTAAAATATAAGAGAAAATAAAGATTTTAAAAAGTTTTGCTGAGGAAAATCACTGACGAGCTCAATGTAGACGATAAAATGTTGTCCTGAAACTGAAAAATAACCAAACGACACACCTCCGTTCTCCAGACATTTGTATTCTTGAAGACCTTATTAGTTTGAAATAAAATAATTCAATCCCAGGTTTGACTTCCACTTGATCAGGTGCAGAAGTAACATGTTGTGATCCTTTTTAAAGATATGTACATTTAAAATGTTTTAAACTGTAGTTTTGTTAGTAAGTGCAGCATGAAACTGAAGACGTTTTTGTGTTAGTTTAAATGGCGGGTCCATCTGCGTTCTGTTCTGTATTTTTCAAATGGAAACGTCCACTCAGACAAAGTAAAGTAAAAGTAATCTAATCAATAAGGTTATTAATAATGTGAACGCTAGCGCTAGCTGAGTCAACGTTAGCTGTGCTGAGTTTGGAAATAACTGAAAGGGTTATTTCTGTTTTTTTGAAGTGATGTTTGTATACTTTCGCGTTCTGCGAGGTAAAATTACTGATTTTGTGAATGTAGTCTGGTGGCTTTGAAGAGAGCGATATAACGGCTTCAGTTCCCCGTGAGAAAGGGCTGTCTGACGGCGAGGTAAAGCGGCTGTGGACGGGAGCAGCAAAAAAACGTATTTCAGCCACGTAAAAAAAACCCTACATCAGTTGAAGTGTATGCTATATTTAGTATATTTTCACCGCTTTACCTCGCCGTCAGACGGCACTTAGCGGTGAACTGAAGCGGTTATATCGCCGTCTTCAAAACGACCAGACTCCATTCACAAAAACAGTAATTTAACCACTCAGAACACAGGAGTTGCTGGTCTACCGCTTCATCGATCGGTTAGTATCTTTGTGTTATTGTGTGACTTTCAGATGTGAGTCCACAGCAGTACGTCGCTTAGCTTCCTGCCGGTACTCCTGTCTGCTTCTCCAAACTAGGAGCACGCCGACCGCCATCTAAGTTACTGTATGTAACGTTAATACACTGACTATCAGGATGTATATATACTGTACATGTAGCAGCGTCATCATGCAGAAACCTATGTCAGGTCACGTGGGAATTTATTTTTTAGAAGGTCTTGGGGAAAATAGCATTTTGACGCTAAAACATACTTTGACCACAATTTGAATGTTCGGATCTGAAAACATAAGGAACACCACTGGGAAGCTACAGAATGACATTAAAAACCAAAAAAAAGAACGCCCTTTAAAATGTTTAAATGTAGGAATACAGTTCATTTTTAGGAGCCTTTACCATCATCATCTCCGTGTCTCACATGTGTTTACCTCACTGGCGATAATATTTTGGGCTTAGTAGCAAAATGAGTGATGTTTACATGGTTATGTCTGTGATTTATCTCGTGGACAAGGTGTGTGAATGTGTGTGTGTGGTGGCCGTACTGTAATGTGTTTGTGTGTGTGTCCTCTCTGCAGCCCGGGGTCGTAACTCTCGTACAGAGCCTCGGGGCAGGGCCTCAGGTTAGACCACAGCATGGGACTGAGATCACATTGTGTGTGTTTTATTTCGTTCCATTTGTTTGTGTGTCTGAAGCACAACAGCTGCACTTAAAACCAAACTCACAAACCTGAGTCAGCCGCCTGAAAAAGAAACAGCTGCAGTTATCATTTTCATCAACGTAGTTCACTGTTGTCAATATTATTTGATTGTAGTTTGCATTTCTGTCACACCATGCACCATGTTGCAGTGTTTTTAATAGTTGTTAGTGCTCGTGTCGCCCTCGTGGGGGATGTTTGCCTTTTCTGTGGCCTGAAAGTTCAAACAAAAGCTGAGAATTTATTTCTAACAGCTGTTCAGTCCTGGTTTCTTTCATTTCTTTGTGTCTGACTGGAGAGTGTTTTACAGATTATGACATTACACCTGTCCCACATTAAAGCCTGCACGCGCTTTGGCTGTACGTGTGTGTGTGTGTTTCTTTTGTTCTCCACCATTTCTAATTTCTGGAATGACTTGAGTGTCCTCTCCACAGCCCCGGGCTGCTCTGTTCAATCTCTTCATCCTCTCATTGATCCCTTCATTTCTTTTGTACTTGTATCTTTCTCTTCATGACCTTTTTTATCACCTCCTCCCCTCCTCTCTCTCTCCCCCTTTGAGCTCTTATCCTCCCTCTCTGCATCTCCTCTCTGACCTTCTCTCTTCCTCCCTCCCCTCCTCCTCCTCCTCTCACATCTTTCCTCAACTGCGACTGTTTTCATTCCTTCACACCTCTATGTTTTCATCTCTCTTCCTTCTCCTGACCTTTCTGTTCTATTTATTTCACTTTTACTTCCTCTCTCATCTCTTCCTCATCTTTCTCATTTCATCCTCTCGTTTTCCTCCATGATAAAATCAGGGGAGAGATGGAGTGATCTTTCCTGTTATAAAACACTTGATTGCGACTGAAATAAAAACAGTTTGTTAAAACGTCCCACGTACCCATTATACAACCTACTAATGTGGCTTTCACCTCTTCTTATGTGGAACATTTGTCAAGTATTTAATACTCTTATCAACATGGGAGTGGACAAATATGCTGCTTTATGCAAATGTATGTATATATTTGTTATTGGAAATCAATTAACAACACAAAACAATTACAAATATTGTCCAGAAACCCTCACAGGTACTGCATTTAGCATAAAGAAATATGCTCAAATCATAACATGGCAAACTGCAGCCCAACAGGCAACAACAGCGGCTGCAATGAACAATTAATTTCATTGTCAGTTTGTTGTTTGGTCTATAAAATGTTGATCAGTGTTCCCCAAAGCCCAAGACGACGTCCTCAAATGTCTTGTTTTGTCCACAACTTAAAGAATACCAGAAAATATTCACATTTAAGAAGCTGGAATCAGTGAATTTTGACTATTTTTTTCTTAAAAAATGACTCAAACCGATAAATCCATTATCAAAATAGTTGAAGATTCATTTAATGGTTGATAACTAATCGATTAATCGGTGCAGCTCTATTTTCCATGTTGAAATAACAACCTCTCGTAGGCTGCCCTTCACTTGAACGCAACACGTTTTTGCTCTTTTTCAGCATTTTCATAACAAACGCATGATACACGCAGTATCATGGAAGCCAGTCTATAGCTCTCCTTATTCCTCTTTAAAGTCTGTAAGATGTCGTCTCACTCCCTCCCTCCCTCCCACTCGGAGCCATCCATCACCCGCTAGCTAACAAACAGACATTTGACCTCATCCCAGAGTTCAGATGGACTCTGCAGCAGTTTGACAGCTGCTGTCACACAAGTGACACGTTGCATAAGACACCGACTCTCAGACTGCAGCAGCAGAAACGGACTGTTGTTGTTTCAACTAAATACTAGTTCAATGTCTTTAATACTGTTACTCACCGTTAACCACTTTACATTTCTGACATTGTGTACATTTGGTTTTTTGCACCTTACTGATAGACTTTATTGTTTCTATTTTTTTTGCACTATTTCGTACTTTGTACTGCAACTGCTGCACAACAATTTCCCTCGGGATGAATTAAGTTCCATCTTATCTTAAATACAGTTATTATAGGAAACCACTCTTAATTCAGATAAATACATAACATGGTTAGTATCATAGATTAGGGCTGTCAAAGATAACACGTTAACGCAAAGTCATTTCAACGGCACTAATTTCTTTAACGCATTAATGCAGTCGATATCAATATCGTCATACTATACTACACTATATAATAACTAGAAAACCTTTATGATAATCACATGCAGTTTGGGTCAAGTCATAGTCAAGTCAGCACACTGACACACTGACAGCTGTTGTTGCCTGTTGGGCTGCAGTTTGCCATGTTATGATTTGAGCATATTGTTTTATGCTAAATGCAGTACCTGTGAGGGTCTCTGGACAATATTTGTCATGTTTTTGTGTTGTTAAATGATTTCCAATAATGAATATATACATACATTTGCATAAAGCAGCATATTTGTCCACTCCCATGTTGATAGGAGTATTAAATACGTAACAAGTATTAAGGTACATTTTGAGCAGATAAAAAATATGCCATTAATTTGTGAATAACCGCAACTAACTATGGACAATCATGCAATTAATCACGATTAAATGTGTGCGTTAAATTCTATTGACACACTTGTATGCCCCATCTGGATCACGAATTTTGTTTCCTGCCTTTAAAGACTACTTACACGTATCAGTTGCTGTAAAGAATTTCACCTCAGCTCTGACAGCGATAAACACACATCCATTTCTGTTCTCATCTTTCAGTCCTTCTCCTCTCTGATTCACCCTACCTTTTTTTTTTAGATCAAGTATTACAAAACAACTTGATTTACACTCACCATCACATTTTTCTTCCAGATGACAGTAAGCGGCCTCCTAAAACTTCAACATTTGGGGACTTCCTGTCCCAGGGCAGGACCCCAGGGCAACGAGGCGACCGGGGCGAGCGGGGCAGAGGGAGGGGCCGAGGACAGAAACCGAGCTACAGGTAAATCCATACGGTTTCTCCTCTACTGAAGGTTGTCAGTTCATGCTCAAACAAGTAGAACTGTAGAGCTGTTGAAGGGGTTTCCTCTAATTATTATATTCAAGATTGTTTTATTGATGATAGTTTCCATTTGTTGGCCTGTTATTGTGAATCTGTCAGTGGTGGAATGTAACTACATTTACTCAAGTACTGTACTTAAGTACAATTTTGAGGTACTTTTCATTTTATCGTACTTTATACTTCTACAGTACTCCACTACATCTGAGGCAAATATTGTAAATTTTACTTCACTACATTTTAGGGCTGTCAATCGGTTAAAATATTTTTGTATCTGCTCAAAATGTACCTTAAAGGGAGATTTGTCAAGTATTTAATACTCTTATCAACATGGGAGTAGACAAATATGCTACTTTATGCAAATGTATGTATATATGTATTATTGGAAATCAATTAACAACACAAAACAATAACATATATTGTTCTGTATTAGAGAAAAGTGAATTTCTTTTGCTGTTGTTGATTTCGGAACATGTTCTGACTTGATTTGTTTACTCTGCAAAAGGCTCGTATGTGTGATTGTGGGGAGACTCGGATGTTTCTTTGTTAAGCGTTATTTGTGAGTTTTCTGCTTCTAACGTTGACGTGCATTGACACATCTGGATGCCTTTTGACAGCATGCATGACAACCGCTGGGAAGGAGAGAAAGAAGAGGAGGAGGACAAGGAGAAGGAGGACAAGACAAAGAGAGAGAAGGAGCCAAAAAAGAAGGAGAAGGAGGAAGAAAAATCTCCAAAATCCAAACCTCCTACAGCACAGAAGGTAGAGAGGCTTCTTCTATATTATTAGTTTTTTTTAGGTTAACTTCATTCTGTAGCTTGCCAGTGGTTTTCCTTATGCATTCAAATCTGAACAATTTGAACATTTTGGTCAAAATATGTTTTAGCGTCAGATTCTATTTTTCCCAAGCCCTTATAAAAAAACAAATTCCATGCAACCTGGCGTAGGTTTCTGCATGATGACGCTGCTACATGTACAGTATATTTACATCCTTATAGTCAGTGTATTAACGTTACATACAGCAACTTAGATGGCGGTCGGCACGCTCCCAACATTTCATAAAACACACTTTAGATAATAGACGCATTTAAAACAGCTATGTTCGATATTTATATGTAAAAGCAGTCGCTGTCGGTGTCATGAGCTGGGATGAATGAGTGCACACATGAAGATTTTGTGTACTACTTGTGTGTTATCTGATCTGTATGTTGTTATGTGTATATCTGTATGTTTCTGTGTACTGGCTGTGGAGACAAATATCCTTCCTGGAAAGATATATCTAAATCTAAATCTAAATAGCCAACCGTTTTCTAACAGTTTCACCTTATCAACCTCTCATTTTCGCTGCCCTTCAAGTGGCCAAAAACTCAGTTGTTGCAGGTTTTCGATTGCTTTTCAATTACTTTCCCAGTAATCCCCTCCTTCTATCTTTCCTCAGGTGGAGGCGAAGAACGAAGACGGAGAAGAAGACGACGAAGAATGGGAGGACGCCAGTGACGGAGAAGACGTCGAAGGGAGCGACTCTGAACACGACTCCAGGGGCGATGAGAAGAAAGACACCGGGAAAGAGAAACCAGCCAGTAGCAAAGACAGCTCCCCTACATCTCCTGCGCATCGCTCTCGACCGTCGTCAGCAGGAAGCCCCAAAGAGCAGCGGCCTCCCAGGCCGAAGGTCCACATCCCCCCACCGGCAGCAGTTCAGGAGTCACCGGAGGGAGGCAAGCCCCTCAGCCCCTTCCTCCCTCTGTTCAGCCACCAGCCTGTGACAGACTGGGCAGAGGAGATGGAGATGTTGTCGCCACGGACCAGCATGGGAGGCGAGAGCCCACTGAAACCCCCCAGCGTTGAGGCCAGCCCGCCTCAGAAGAAGGAGGAAGAGGAGAAGGAGGAGGAGGAGACGGAGAGCAGAGCTGCCAGCTCCAGTGAACCTGCTGAGCCACAGAAAGAGGAAGATACAGGTAGGATACTTTGGTCCAGTTGTCTGTTTCTCCACTTCCGTCTGTCTTATCTTGATTCATCTCTACTTTCGCTTTTCCCTTCCTCTTAAGGCTGGCCTGTACTCAAAAAAATTTCAGATCTTAACAGATGTTGAAAATGTGAGAGAGCGAACACATAACGACATGTTATGATAAATTTAACAGTTTTGTTCCTATAGAACCTATAGTCTAACGGAGAGCAACGATTTGACCAAAACAGCACACCACACACTAACAGATTCATTCATCAACAACAAGAGTCCCGACTCAAAATAATGGAAATCTCACAAAATCTCTCGTGATCAAACGAGACTTTAGTGTAAATAAACATGGCGGACGACGGGCAGGAAGAATTAGCTGTTCGTTTTTCTACTACTTTGCACTGAAAATTCACGAGGGATGTAGGGATGAAGTCATGGAGACACGTTGAATAAACACTTGTGTTGTTGCCACAAATCAACAAGTTGGTCCTCCATTTCTGAGCTCCATCTTACTACTACTTTATGCTTCACGTTTTGCATTAGCTCATGAATTAGCTGCGGCCGCCATGACAGCGGTGATTGTCCTTCCTTCTTCAGTCAGCTTGGTTCTCTATTGGATATCGTTCTTTCCCACGTGACTGCGTCATCGTCTGTCGTCAGGGTTCCTCACACACAACAGGAGATCCGACCGTAAATATTGAACATGTTTAATATTTACGATTTGAAATCGGTGCAGCCAGGATGAACTTCCGAGTCGATCGGGGATGTAAATAACACTCTTAACACACCTCACACCACAGGACTATCTGGAAAGATAATCTTAGGGATCATCAAAAATCGGGGCTTTGCGGACGATTGTCAGGAGGAGGGGTATCAGGCCTAAAATCGGCTTGATTCTAGTGTAGTGTGCACCCAGTATTACTCTCTCAATCCCTGCCTCCTCACCCTCTCCCTTCTCTGTCTTCCATGTTCAGCCATAGACGTTTCCTCTCCTTCAGCCATAGAAGTTTCCTCTCCTTCAGAAAAGAGTGAAGCCCGGCAGACTGTGATAGTGTCAGAACCAGAGTCCGTCCCCACAGACTCCCCCGCTGCACCGCCATCTGACCCCGACCTCTCTGAGGCCGGCGAGGCTGCCGTGACGATGGACCAGGATCCACCTGCTGCTCCATCAGAAGGTAATAAAAACCTCGAAAAACAAACTAAACCAGACAAAGAGTCTACAGTCATGCTAGCAGCTCTGTGAGGCTGTTACTAAATGCTGACACGTAGATGTTAAAGCGGCTATAATCTGTATTATTACAATAACAATGTATCAGCAGCTCATTGTTTAGCTTTAGTAATGAAGCTCAGGCGCTGTAATGTAGTCGCGCCTTTTCTCTCTGACAGCAGACGAACAGGACAACCCTCCTTCTCCAGCCGTCCTGGAGGTCGACCAGAGCGATGACGACATGACGCCCGCTGGGGCCGACGCTGCTCCGACAGCAGAGGCCGCTGAGTCCTCGGAGCCGACGTCCTTGGAGCCGACGTCCTTGGAGCCGACGCCCTCGGAGCCGACGCCCTCGAAGCCGACGCCCTCGGAGTCGACGTCCTCGGAGTCGACGTCCTCGGAGCAGACGTCCTCAGGTGCGGTCCATATCAGTGACTTTGAGACTGTGGCTTACTGTAAGAAACCTGCTGCACACTTCTAACGCCCTCTCACGCTTGGCTCTGTCTTGTTATTTTTGTGAATGTGAATGTGTTTGTGTTTCGTTTCCCTTGTTGTGGTTCTCCTGCTCACTCAGCCTTGCTTTCTTTTTGTTCCTTCCATTAAATAAATAATGGTGGGGCTGTTTGGTGGCAAATCCAAAGATGTATTTATACACGCAGCGTTTTGCCTGTTTTATTTTGGATCTGACACGAGCCTCCTCCAACCAATCAAGACCTCACTTCCTGTTTGAAACTCCTCCTGACTGTCTCCTCCTGCTCCTCCTGTGATGGACTGAAAGTACTAACTCCATCTCCTGTGATGGTCTTTGTTGTATTGACTGTGTGATGTGTATTGCCCCTATCCTTCCTCCTCCTGTTCTCATCTTCCTTGTCATGTAAAACCGTTTTGTTTTTTCATCCTTTTTGTTGCCGTGATGGCGATGCTTCCAGCGCTGCATGGCATGCTGCATGCATGACCAAACCTCTCATTCTCGCTCCTTCAGTGTTAATGAGAGTTTGTTAATCAAATGACAAATGTGTTACTACTGAGGAGAGAGAGACGGAGGTATCAAAGTGAAATGTGAGCAGGTTTTCTGCATATTCATGGCATCTTTAGCTGGAACCAGATGCATCCAGCTAAACTGCCACACCAAACAAACCAAATTTTAATGTTCTCAGTCGGAGCTGCTTTGCTGCATTGCCTATCATAAATGAAATCTACGACTTCATCCTGGGGCCAGTTGTATAAACTTAGTGTCTTGACCTCAGACTGGTCTTAGATTGTCAGGTTAGACTAGTCTAATTAAGCCCGTCTGTTCCATAAATATTAAGACTGACTTAATTTGCGGTAGGAAAGTTAGCCGCCCTGGCTGAGGTGAGGGCTTTGTGAATAACAATCTGTTAGAAGGTCCGTTAACTATTTCAATCCATTACTTTAAGCAAACTATTTTAACTGTATATACATTACTTTTAATGTTTAAATGAATTATATTTAAATGAATATATATAAGTGTGACAAATACTTACAAAATCAAGACTTCTGGTGTCTAGGGGGGGACGTCAGTATTTGTTTTTGTGAAGTTGTTGTTTATTCAATGCAAACCCATAAAAAAACCTTTATTGATATTGAGGTTGATAAAGTAGATTCAGACACGTCGATCCAAAGCACCGCATGGTACTGTGATTCATTAGTGCGTACGTTGTCAGCCACCAATGGGAATAGGAACCACTCGCCCTGGTTAGAATCTATCTTCTGTTTCTGCACACAACAGTTTAAACCTGAGCTAAGTGAATAAACTACAGGCTGGATGAGGAAGTCCATTAGACGCTGTCCTTACGTCCACTTAGCTTGTGGTTGTGGTGTTATCACTTTGGATAATGGCTAAAGTTTTTGGGAAACAAATGGTTTTTAGATCAACTTGTTCCAACTGGAAGTAGTCGCAGTAAAACCATCAGAGAACCTCGAGAGGACTGAATGACTCTTTCCTACGTCTGTCTGTAAAATGGAGAATTAAAATGAAGTTGACATATTTCAGCCATACGTCTTTATTAAAGAGTTTGAGATGTGAACATACGGTACAGGATGTTGAAGAACCAGAAGACTAATTTGACCCTAATTAGTGAGGGAGTGACCACCAGTATAATTTAGATTGTTAAAAGGTCAAAAGGACATTAGAAGAGTTTAAAGAAAGGGTGTGTAGCATTTCGAGGGATCTATTAGCAGAAATGGAATATAATATTCCTAATTATGGATAAATAATAAATATAAATTACACAGTAATGTGGCTCCGTTAGTCCACATAACATAATATTATGTTAATCACATTGTAATATTACTTATTATTAATGCAATACAAGCTGGATTTAAGGCCATGACACCGTCGGTAAAGGTTGCTGATGTCGGCTACTTTTTAATTTGCTAGTAGGTGACAAATGCCGGTTCAGCTGTTTTGCAGGAAATCAAACTTGTTTAAGCCTTCTGCAAAACAGGAAATCGACCCAACTCTAGTTTGTGGTTGTTTGGACTCTTTATCAAAGCTGCTGTTGCAAGTAGAGCTGAAACAATTAGTTGATTAATCCTCAGCTAATTTTTTATAAACAATTAATTGTTTCAATCATTTTCTTTCGTTCAGCTCCTCCAGTGTGAGGATTTGTTTGTTGTAGTATATCACAGTAAACTGAATATATTTGGGTTCTGGACTGTTAGGTGGACAAAACAAGACATTTAAAGACGTCATCTTGCTGTGGGAAATGGTGATGGGCCATTTTCACTATTTTCTGAAATTTTATAGACGATAAATCGATTAATCGATTAATTAAATAATGTAAATTCTTGTTGGTTGCAGCCCTAGTTGACCGTCGGTGGCCTTTTACCTCCACAAATGAATGTGTCCAGTACATGTTTGTTGTTTACTTACACTCTCTAACTGAGACCTGTGGCTGAAACATGTTGAAATTCTAATTTAATTCTTAATTTCTGATGTTCAGTAAAACATGAAAATGTCAGATGAAAAATTTAAATTGTGAGGATTTTCTGTTCTTTGGTGTAAAAGCCACTGATTGCATTTACACGTCTTCTGATGACTCATTTATGATAAGCAGCAGATGAGCTCATGTGGGCATTGTGTGTGTTTGTGTCGTGCACACACACACACACACACACACACACACACGCACGTCTGTTGATGTAATTGTGTTATTGTGTGCGTGTTAGTGTCGGGGTGGAGATCAGGAAACCAGGGAAATTAGAGGCACAATTAAGTTTTTAAAAGCCTTTCCAGAGGAAATGAGCTGCAGCCTGCTGGACCGATGATCGGGCAGACAGAACGGAGGCCGTTTGAAGTCTGATTGAATTAAATCTCGTGATGTTCGTGAGGCTCCTCGGTGGAGTGTCCGACACTTAAGTACCAGCAAACACCCCGGTAGCATCCCTGGCCGAATGATGGTCTAACTCTCCAACTGATGCTTCACAACACTTTATTTGCTCCAAAAAACAATATGCCACGAACACACCGTAAGAGCTACGCAGAAAACAAACAAAAACAAAATATTACCATTTTTAACATTACCCAAATGACAAGCCTCGATAGAGTGCTACAGATAAGCATATTTAACTCTTTGTTAGCTTACACACACTTTTTAACTAGTTTTAACTAAGCAGAAACTATGAAACTACATTAAAAAGTCGCTTCTTATCAATTATAGTAAGAAACAAACATCAACCAAGTTTAACTAAACAAAAACTATGAAACTACATTAAAAAGTCGCTTCTTATCAATTATAGTAAGAAACAAAACATCAGCCAGGTGTTAAACAATAAAACTGTATGACGCACTCCTTCTGTGGGAAGACACGACAGACATGTTTACCAAAGACTTCAGGATTGGTCGTGACATAAAACTTAGAAAGAGCATGCAAAACCTCACATTTTAGAAACTGGAAACAACAAACGTATTTTACATTTTTGCTTGATGAATGATTTTAATGAAATCTGTCAGTAGAGAGAAAGAGATGAGGGACGGCATGTCGGAAACAAACCGGGGATGTTGTATTGTTTTAATTTTATATCAGAACCCCTTTACTTTCATCTGGGAAAGCCACATGTTCTTGAGCCAGTAGAGGCACATAACTCTTCTTACTGTATCATATATTTCATTCTATTTATTTTATTTTAAGACTTGATCAAATCAGATGATGAAAAAATAAGCAGTGTGACAGGAGAGCTGAAGAAGCCACAGACTTCTACAACAAACCTCCCCTCAACAGAAAGAGAAAAACAAACAATTACAAAAAAAGGGAGAAAAAATAGAAACCTAAACTAAAATTATTTAGTACAAAATAAATACAGATAATAAAATAAATAATATACATCAAAAAGAAGCACACAAAATATACAGAAAATCTAACCAATCAGTAGACAACAATCCAATAAAAACAAATAAATGCATGAAAAAAAATCAGCAAAAAATGAGTAATTTCACTAATTTCTTTAACGCATTAACGCAACTTGCGATTTCTAGGTTGTAGCGGCTCAGTTTTAGTTTTAAAGCTAGAGTGAAGGTACGCAAATGAGGCTAAATAACGCTCCAAACTTGCGCTAAATTTTGGCGAGGAAAAACTGTTATGGACATTTTCAAAGGGGTCCTTTGACCTCTGACCTCCAGATATGTGAATGTAAATGGGTTCTATGGTAACTCACGAGTCTCCCCTTTACAGACATGCCCACTTTATGATAATCACATGCAGTTTGGGGTCAAGTCATAGTCAAGTCAGCACACTGAAACACTGACAGCTGTTGTTGCCTGTTGGGCTGCAGTTTGCCATATTATGATTTGAGCATATTGTTTTATGCTAAATGCAGTACCTGTGAGGGTTTCTGGACAATATCCGCATTGTTTTGTGTTGTTAATTGATTTCCAATAATAAATATATACATACATTTTCATAAAGCAGCATATTTGTCCTCTCCCATGTTGATAAGAGTATTAAATACCTGACAAATCTCCCTTTAAGGTTCATTTTGAACAGATAAAACAATCATGCGATTAATTGTGATTAGATATATTAATCGATTGACAGCCCTAATTATAGAACTTGTAAATACACTGTTTAAACTAGAACATGTTGTATTTTGAGGATCAAAGTAGGGCTGCAACTAACAGTTATTTTCATAGTCGACTAATCTGTCGATTATTTTCTCGATTAGTTGTTTGACGTCCTCAAATGTCTTGTTTTGTCCACAACTCAAAGATATTCAGTTTACTGTCATAGAGGAGGAAAGAAACCAGAAAATATTTACATTTAAGAAGCTGGAATCAAATAATGGATTATCACAATAGTTAATTTAATAGTTGACGACTAAAGTTGATTATTTGTTGCATCTCTAGATCAAAATGCTGGTTGTGACTTACACATCAGGAAAGTGTTGGTAAACATCTGGTACGTCAACAGTTTTTTGCAGCTGCATGAGCCAGCATAGATTCATTATTTCATCAGAGGAGCTGACCGGCCAGAGTGATGTTAATAATGCTGCTCATCACAGTAATGACTCTCCCCACGGGGCTGCTCGCTCTGAAACTGTGCACACTTACTGTGATGTGATTTGGATAAAAGCATTAAGCCCAATGACACACACACATGCGCCACCACTTCCTTCCTGTGTTTGTGTCAACAGACTGAAGCTGCTGGGAACAAACAGACTGAGGAGGATGGATGAAGAGCATCACACTACTCATCGCTGGAGTGACCGCCACTCATCTAAATAAAAAAAGAGAAAAAACATCATGAGGAGGAGGAGGAAGAGGAGGGACGTGCATCACCGGCCTCTTTTCAGCTGTTTCTTTTGGATCAGTGGGTCTGATCACCTCTGGGCCGCCGCCAGGTTCTGTCTCACTCTGTTTAGTATTAAGATATGAAGAGTAAAATCTCCGTCAGTCTCTGGTTTTCAAAATGTTTTGCTCTCACACAAACCTCTCCAGGTTTTCATCGCCGGGATAATTTACTGAGCATGATCCGATTTTGTCCAAGTGTAGATGTGTTTTCACAGACAATCATTTAGGAAAAAAACATCTAAACCCTCACAACTTCACAGAAGTCGGCAACAAGCTAAATTTTCCCTCTTTAGATTTTAAGTTTATGAACTGAGCCCACCAGGCGGCTGCCCCATCGGCGAGCTATAAGAAGTGTTTTAGGCGGTGTGCGATTGGGCTTTGCAAGGCCAAGAACACCAAGTCCTAACTGACCTGATGTCATTTTGAACGCCTGTAAACAGACTTTGATGTGTAAAATCGGTAGAATTCCCCTTTATTATTAATTGCTTTGCCAGTGTTTGCTAATTAAATAGTTTACAAGCTCCAGTGTTGGATTAGAGACCAAAACAAGACTGTTAGTCTGAGCTCAGACTTAATTTTAACCTCCACCTACTAAACAGTTTTACTATGGACTCCATCAGTTTTTATTTAGACATTATTTACACAGTCTTTTCTAAACTGGACTCATCACAGCTCTCATTGCAGTTGCTCTGAGCTCTAAAGGCCCAGACACACCAACCTGACATCAAAGAACTAGCGGCGGCGACGAAGGCCGCCCATTGAGTCGCCTCACGGCGCCTTTGTCTTGGCCGAAAAGTTGCACTCGAACACACCGCAAAGATCACAGCCGACAACCAACTACCACGTACGCCTGCGTGAGATGAAATAACTCTCCACACCAGCAGGCGGCGGTAGTCTGTATTCATCATTCACAAAGGGAAACAGGGAGACCGAGGACGGCGGATAAACAAGCCGTTGTTATGATACGTACATGAATCAAAGCCGACCATTTTCACACCACTCTCACTCACCACTTAGCTTCATTCCTGACGGCCATGTCGCTGTGAAAATATCAGCGTGTTGGAATGATCAGATGAGATGAAGATTAAAAATGAGAAGAGCCTTCTGTGTGCGCCATCTTGACTTTACTCTCTTCTCGTGCACTGATTCGTTTAAGCTGAACAGCCAATCAGAGTGATTTCTCTCACCGACGAGCTCCGCTGCTGATTCAACATGCTGAATCGGCCAAAAAAACACGGGCGGACTAGAGCCGACGGTGCGGGACACACCGCTAAAACTAGACCGACAGATGCTCACCGACGGCCCCAAACTGTCCGACGGCCGACCGTCGACTTGGTGTGTCAGGGCCTTTTAAAGCTTCAGTTGTGAGTGGTTGTGGTGCCCATCTGTTTACCATCTCAGTCATCTCCATTAGTGTTCATTATGTAGAAATCGGACTCCATTCTGCCCGGCTCTTTGGTTTTATTTTGTGGCTTTTAATTACTTAGACATGGAAATTCTTTGGTATTATTTTGTGGCTTTTAAGTTCTTTTACATATCAGACCCACTGACTTTATTACATTTTGTACTTCTAAAGACATCTGAAGGTCTTTCAGAAATAAGAATCCTTCAGCCTGACTGTTCACATGAGCTTCACTGCAGGTAGATCATGATGTTTTAAGTGTAATTTATTTCATGTTTTGCATCAGAGCCAGCTGTGCAGGCCTGCTGTTGTAGAGTAAACTAACTTCAGTTCTTTGGCTGATGCTCTCATCCGGATTAACTTCACGGATCAGGTGTGTTGCTTGAGGTCAAAAACACCATGTGACCTCCTCCTCATCTCGAATATATCAAAAATACCAATTATGTGCTTGGAGACGGCGGCCTCTTTGTTGTTTTAATTATCTAATTGTGCGTCACAATCGGAAAACATTTGATATTTTCCCTGACGCAGACTGCTGTCATTTTGTGAATCATCAGTTCTGCAGAGGACTCAGTTCATATCCGTCTGGGAAGAGTTCCCCTCTTTAGGCGACACGCTGCCTCTTTTTAAAATCAAGGGTCTCATTCCAAAATGGCTTCATGGTATGAAAAAATATATTTTTGAACAGCCATGTTTTGAGGCCATAAATGTCTCTTATTTGGAAAGATAAATGAAAGTGAAGTTACATGAATTTGAGTAATGAAGAGTTTATTTTGGAATGAAAGCCTTCACTCATACCTCAGCAGACCAAGGGCTTTTAGTTTGGTTTGTTTTTGAGTTTGTTTTCTGCTAAGTCTTTGAATCATGCCTGTGGACTCTGGGATAAATGGATGGGTTGCTTTAATGTTTTTTTTCTTGTTTTCTGTATTAGAGGAATACGAATGATGTATTTGGATTGAAAGGAACTGCAATATGTACAGTTTTTAAATGGAAAGGAACATTCCTCAGTTGGGTGTTTGTGCAAAATGTAGCCGGTGAGCTATGAAAAAATATTGTTTATTTTGCATTTGTTTTCCTGAGCTTCGATGACTGATTGTAACTAAGGCAGGAGATATTTCAATATACACCCATTTCTACAATGTCTTCCTGTTTGATACATGAAAACGCTCTGAGAACTAACAGGGTTCGGCCTTTCTGGAGTGGAGTCGTGCAGCCGTTTTCATAAAGATTATCAGGAACTAGCATGAATCTGTAGCTTTTTAATGTTGTCAAAGCCATCGATGAAATGAATAAATGTCACTCATCAGCTCACACATCAGAGAGAAAAGAGTCCTGATGTTTGTACCACATGAAATGTAAAGCACACTGTTGCTTTAGCAGTTTTTGTTTCTCTCATTTAGCCATTAAATGTATTTCTCTGACGTCTGAAGTCTGATTTCTTCTGTAGGTGTGAGACCAGCTGCATGCCAATGTGTGAGACATAAAAATAGTGTTCAGTGTTTAAGGCATTCGTAAAAGCTATGGTGTGCATCCATGTGGGATTAAAAAGTGCCTGATGCAAATGATGACATCCTTCTGATGACCTCGCTGCTCCTCTATTCATCCACCACAGAGACACATGAATAAATGTCCTGCTCACCAGGCAGCGTGACAGACAGTATGATGCACATATTGAATACCCAGAATGCCTTGTTGTTGTTGTTGTTGTTGTTGTGTTTGCATGCTGCCTTGTGCGTGATTTTGACCTTGCAGGCTGCTGCAAGACAAGAGGAAGAATGGCCCCATAGCTGTTCTTTTCATCCCGTTAACAGCACCCAGTGCACAGCCTACATGTTATGTCTGCAGCCGGTGACTCATCTGTGTAGGGAAAGATGTTTTTTATGGTTCTGATGTTTTTTATGGACTCTGGTGACCTGCTGCTGTGCAGATTCTGCAGGCTGGAGGAGAGAATCTGAGCAGTGATGATGTGAGGATGAAGACTGCATCTCTCCCATCTTCTGCTGCGGGACGTTTCTCTCAAACTATGACCCAATCGTTTGGTGTTGCGTACTTTCAGCCCCTCCTCGTCCGAAGATGCGTCAAGTGACACAGACGTACGTGGAGCGGCGCCGGAAATGGGGCGAATTTTCCTTCAGAATAAGTGGTGAAAGAAGTACTCACATCTTTAAAGTACCATAGTGTAGAATAAAAGCCCTGCATTCAAAATTATTGGTATCAAAATATAGACTACTTAAAGTAGATAAGTATTCATTATCCAGAATGGCTCATTTCACTATCATATATGTAATATTAATGGATTATAATTATTGATGCATTAAAGCTAATTTGAATTAGTGTATAGCCTACTGCAAAACATATTATATTCCATTTCTACCAATAGATCCCCCTAGTTGACTTTTTTTCTGATATTTTTCTAAAACTTTTTCTCTGATATTTTTTGGACAATTTTTAACTATTTTTTTGGACACTATTTTTACTTTTTCTCTGACATTTGTTTTTAAGTTTTTCCGACATTTTTTTCTTTCTTTTTTTACAATTTTTCTGACTATTTTTTTTTACTTTTTTCGGACACGTTTTTACTTTTTCTTGGACATTTCTTTTTTTTACTATTTTGTGACATTTTTATTTTTTTTAACTTTTTTCGGATATTTTTTGCATTTTTTCTCTGACTTTTTTTTTTTCCTTTTTTGATTTTTTCGGACATTTTCTACTTTTTCTCTGTCTTTTTCATTTTTATTTTTTTTACTTTTTTCTGACTTTTATTCTTTTTTTTACTTTTTCTGACATTTTTTTTTTTTTTTTTTA
>CAKAKR010061726.1:0-13198 GCA_916700685.1 Adelosebastes latens
TGTTACACACCACTTATATGATGAATGCTTTTGATACACATGCTTTAATAAAAAACTGAAATACTTTTAACCTTGCATACTGTATGTCATGCTAATACATTTTCACCTTGTATAAAACGTATAATATACTGACTAGTAAATGTTACCATTTACTATTACTGAATGTCATTTGCTCAAGTTGTCTTTCAATCAAACATTAAGATATAAGTGGAAAAAACTGTTCACAGAACATTATAGACATGACCACTGACTATTTGTGTAACAATTTAGCCACAAATTCACACACTGACCATATACGGTCCAGACATATACTCGGTTTTGACCGAGTCTTGTTTCAGGTTACCTGTTTCATGTACTACTCTCAGGATATAGCGACCGTTTTATAAAAATAACTTTTTTTAATCATATTTGCTCCAATCTCGCCTTCATCATCTTTAATGATCTGAATCTGTAAAGTGTTAAATAAATATAGTGCAGTAAAAGTAAAAATTTTTGTTTCTGAGATGTAGTGTAGTATAGAAAATTTAAATAGTTGCCTAATAAAAGTACAGGTAGGCCTAGTTGTTGGCTACTTAGTTACTTTCACGTTGAAAGGTCAAAAGTCAAATTCTGTTTATTTTGTTTTACGTTGTGTTTTAATGTTGACCTAATGCACCTTTAATTCCACCTGCTGCACACCTGCTGCACCTGTCAGTCATCTCTCTCCCTCTCTGTCTCTCTCTCCTCCTTCAGACAGAGCGCGTGAGGAGGAGCGAGGAAAAGGAGGCGGAGGACGATGAACGTCGGGAAGAGCGAGCTGCTGCGGTCTGCGCGCCAGGGCATCATCTCGTGCAGCGACCACGAGCCGAACTGCACGGCGAGCACCACGGAGACCCTGGCGCTGACAGCGGCATCCGCGTGGAGCGGCAACGGCTCGGCGGTGGATGCGTCCCGGCTCGTGGAGCTCCAGCTTCCCGCCTCGGCCGCCCCAACGGTGAGGAACTTTTCCTGTTTTTTTCCTGTGCTGCGTTTGAAAGGTCAGGGAACGGCTCACTTTAGTTGAGAGTTTGTAACCGAACTTCATATAAAATATTGATAATTTAATATTTACACGCTTATTGGCAAAATAATGTCTATGTAGAACGCAATGTACTACTTAAAAGGCACCGAGAGAAGCGTTTATTGCATTCGGCATACACATAATTCATCAAGCAGTGAAGAATGTAATGACTGTGTCTCTTTTGAGAGTTGGTTTGCCCGAATTCTGTCATCCAAACACGCGGTGGATGTGGCAGCGACCGCTGTGAAATAACTCCAGTTATTATTATTATTTTTAAAGAAACGCTTCAGTGGTAATTTAAATAGTGCCGAATTGAGTAATCAGTCATATTGATTGGAAAAATAATCTGATTTAATATTTTATCGAGTACCTACTATTGTCAGTAAGCAAATAAATATTAAATCTACATTTTTCCCACGGAGTCCGGCGCGCCCTCCAACACCTATCAAGGTTATTTTCTCAGATGTTCAAAATGCAGCTTCTTACATTAGAGGACATATATTGTGTCACATATTATTATTGACAATATCATCAGGTCATAGATTACTTATTTATCAGATGAAATTAAACTTTAATGACCTATTCACTTTGGCAACAGAGGAGAAGAAAAACGGGATCACATCACATTGAAAACACTACAAACACATGATAAACAGAGAGTTTACATTTCGGATTGATAGTTTGAAAATAATTATATGTATATTATTTCATCCTATGATGATATTTGATTAAAAAGAAAATGTGAATTGTAGTTTTGCTGTGTGGGAGTTTACAACTCTGTTACTAGTTTGGCAAATACATATTAACAGGACACTACAAGGCTATAATTGGTTAGTGTTATAAATACTGTTCTCAAATCCTCTATTGATTTCTGCAGACCTTACAGATTTCAGTTTATCTGCATTTGCAATTTGGTATAGTTATCTAACTGAGATACTTGGACAGAGAAAATGGGATATGCTGACTGCACAATGTGTGTCTTAAACGCATCAGCATGAAATGCATGAATGCAACTTTCTTCCTCCTGAGGGCTTCGTTTGCTTCATCAGACAAACTGTGCTGCTGTTTGTGCCGCCTGGGCTTCATGTAAACACTTAACACTCGGCTGCACAAGAAAAAATATGTGAGGTTGTGTCTGAAGCTACATCAGTCAGAGGCGGCTGCTGCTGCTGTGTGGACACACACATCCACTCACACAGAGATTAAGGGATGCAGTGTAGAAATGTTTCTCCTTATCGCTCTGCTTCACCGACACCTCGGAGCTTCACACACGTCAACGTCACGCATCACAGCTGAAAGGTTGCCTTTATTATCTCCTCCAGCAGTGAGGTTACTGTACACACCTGCAGGATGTGCTGGTGGTGATCAGGTGGAGGATTGATAACACACTTCCTGAGGATCGTGCTGTGTGCCTGTGTATTGATTGTGTATTTCCCAGTTGCTGCGTATTGTTTGAACAAACACATATTGACGTCAGAACGTTCATCCATGCTTCTGCAAATGTTGTATTGATTCAACATTGGTGCACGTGTTGTTTTTATAAAGCTGTTCTATGTAGCTGCCAGCTGTGGTTCTCTGCACGCCAACTTTCCACTGACTGTTTGGGACATCCGGGTTCTAAAATGACAGACACAGACACCCCCATCAGGCTGATTTTATTCAGCTATTATCAGTCCATGGCATCCCGACACTGAAGGTCTCCCTCACCTGCTCAATAACACTAATAATGAAAGCAAATACAGGAAATTATAATACTAAATATTAGGGCTGTCAATCGATAAAATAAATAAAATATTTAATCGCGATTCATCACATGGTTGTCCATAGTTAAACTTAAAGGGAGATTTGTCATGTATGTAATACTCTTATCAACATGGGAGTGGGCAAATATGCTGCTTTATGCATATGTATGTATATATTTATTATTGTAAATCAATTAACAACACAAAACAATGACAAATATTGTCCAGAATCCCTCACAGGTACTGCATTCAGCATAAAACAATATGCTTCAATCATAACATGGTAAACTGCAGCCCAACAGGCTCCAGCAGCGACCAGCCCACCACGGACAACTCTCACAACTCATGCAGTATATTCCAAGTCTTGTTTATCCAGTCGTATGCTCAGTACTTCCCAAACCTGCATTTTCGGCAAAATCTGACCAGCCCGCCGTGACAAACTCGGACCCGGTTTTGCTGCAGCCTTCGACCTGCAGTCTTAGCTCTGGCGGGAGGTGGAGAGCTCCGCGCCTGGCAGCAGCGGTCCCCGCTGGGAGCCATCATCGACACCACGCTGCTGGAGGCCCAGGCCGTATTGCTGGGACGGCTGGAGGAAAGGGAGGCACGGGAGACCCAGAACCAGGACTGAGCGGGGCAGACTGTCAGACCCTACTGCAGTAAAATGAGAGGTTTTCTAAAAGGGCCTCTGGTGCTCGGACACACCACCGCTTTTGTCCACAGGGACCGCCAAAATCAACACAAAGTTTGTCGTAGTATCTTTAATTAAGCTTTTGAATGCAGGACTTTGACTTGTAAACATTGTACAACACTGTGGTATTACCAAAAGTACCAAAAGTAAAAGTACTTATCATGCAGAAGGGCCCATTTCAGAACAATATATATATATCCATCCATCCATTATCTGTAACCGTTTATCCTATTCGGGGTCACGGGGGGAGGCACTGGCGCCTCACTGCTTTGAGGCGGCAGTGCACCACCGTGCAGCTCACTATATATATACATATATATATATATATATATATATACAGTACAGTATATATGGATTATAAATATTGGATTATAATATTTAAATCTACAATAATACATCATAATTTATTAGCTTATTTTTCTATTTATTTATTTTGTATTAATTATCTAAATCTGAAAAATAACTAAAGCTGTAGTTGAGTAAGAAGTACAATCTATCCCTCTAAGACAGGGGTCTGCAACATGTCGCTCGCTCGCGACCAGTAGCTCGCAACCCGTTTCTGAGTCGCTCGCTAAAGGTTCAAAGAATATGTAAACAAATTTGATAAGACAAAGTCACTTAGTAAACCTAAATTTCCATCCAATCCAATTCACAGACATCCCGCCCCCTTCTGACACAAGGTGATTATTTGCCAATCAGCTGCCAATTAAACGAGTTACGCTGCTGCCAAGTTTGGTTACATCAGTGACACTGTAACATTAGGAGATGTTAGCAGGCATCAAGCACACAAGTGTGTGTGTCTCATTGTGAGCGTGTTAGTCGGTAGAAGATGTAACGTCAAGCGCAACTTCACCAAAGTCCACGGCAACTTTTCACGGGACTTTCTGGCTGGTAGCGGTCTACGAACAGAGAAGGTAAAGGAGCTGAAAACAACGCTTAAAAGACGACAGTCTCTGTTTACCAAACTGACGAAGAAGCCCAACGCAGCAACAGGGGCTTCATTTCAAGTGGTGCACATCCTAACGAAGCACAAAAAAACCTTCACCGATGGCGGCATTGTAAAAGAGGCGATGACTGCGGTGGCTGAAACGCTATTCAAGGACCATAAAAGTAAAACACAAATGATGTCTTCTATTGACGATGTACAACTTAGTGCTGATACTGTGGCAAGGAGAG
The DNA here is from genome assembly GCA_916700685.1 of Adelosebastes latens. NCBI lineage: Eukaryota > Metazoa > Chordata > Actinopteri > Perciformes > Sebastidae > Adelosebastes > Adelosebastes latens. Next base: position 4,646 of record CAKAKR010061726.1, read on the forward strand.
TGTCTGCGCTGTCTGCGGATGCTGTGGAGCAGCTAGAACGGGACATGGACAGGTGCACATGGTTTTCCATCCAGTGTGATGAGTCGGTTGACTCCAGCGATACGACCCAGCTGGCTGTCTTGAATGTCATGAAATCTAAGTTCAGAACAAGACTGACAGATGAACATTTAAATGAGTCCATAAGAGTGAACCTATGTGGAGCCACTCCAGCATACACCTCTCTTGTTGACTCCATGCAGCGCCAGTCATCTCACTAACTGTTAAAAAGACTGCATTTGTAATACATGCATGTGGACTACAGATGATGAAGGGAATGTGAAGGGAAGTGATGTGATAAAGTGATATGTGGAAAGACAGAAAATAAGGACAAGTAAAAAAGTAACAACATTGTTTTCTATGACATTAATCTGATGTGAATTTAAAGGTCTCATATTGTAAAAAGTGAAAATGTCATGTCTTTTATATTATAAAGCAGGTTTAAGTGCTTTATAAATACTGTTAAACCATCAAAACGTTCAATATGTGGAGAAACACACAGCCCGTATTCAGAAATTGTGCATTTGAAAAAAGCCGTCAGGATTTCTGTCCATTTGTGATGTCACAAATATACAATATATATAGATCATTACACGGTTTTAAACATAAACATTCTAAATGTGTCCCAGTTTATTTCCTGTTGCAGTGTATGTAAATAACATCAGCTGACAGGAAGTAAACATGGACCCAAACTGTTGCCTAGCAACGCAATTCCGTTGCAATTCCGTTGAAATGCACTAAAACGGAGTGTTTCAGACAGAGGGTAAATACAGGTATATTCAGGCAGACAGTATGAGCAAAATAAAGTTTTTTTTTAACATTACAGCATGTTAACATGTTCTCGTAAAAACACAAAATACCAGTATGAACCTGAATATGAGCATGATATGGGACCTTTATGCGTGTGAGCTGACACATTGAAAATGTAAAGAAATGCATACAGAAAAAAATGCACATGCTGCTGAATTTAAAATGTTGATGACATTTTCTAAATGTTCACACATAAGAAGCTTATTCAGCTGGTTAGGGTGGAGCTGAGCGATGTGAATAAATGTTACTAATAATATAAAATATGAGGAGCTCTCGGCCACTTTAATTTTGTCAAAGTAGCCCTCAGAGGAAAAAAGGTTGGAGACCCCTGCTCTAAGATGTAGTGCAGTATACCTCAAAATTGTACTTAAGTACAGTAGTGAATGTAAATGTACATAGTTACATTCCACCACTGGATCCCGGCACCTTTACTGGAAGATAAATCTTGATAGATTCAGTTGATGGCTTGCTTTTATTGATTGTTCTATAGCAGCTATCATACGCTATCCAAAGGGACGATTAAAATGATGTTATTCATGAAAACTCACTTACATTCACAGAAACAAACAATAGAAGAGTAGCTTGTGGTTGGAGCTCGGGGACCTGAATGGTAGCTAGTGTACAGTGCTGCTGTGTTGATATTCAGCTGGCAGGTTGATATTTACTCAGCTGGTTTAGACCTGTTTTCTTTCCCGACAGCGAAGTCACGGCTCGGCTGCCTCCATTTGTCCTCCGAGATAAGAGCTCAGATCAGAGATGGAGGGAGTCGCTGTCCTCTCCACCACTTTCTCTCCTCCACCTCTCTGTTTCTGTTTCTCAGCTCAGGGTTGAAGGGTCACAGACATATTTTGTCTTTCCCCTCTTATGTAGTCAGGTAGTCTTGGTTTTATTTGTTCAGCTTAAAGCAGCAGTAGGCAGTGTAGGAGCTAAGTCTATTACTTTAGCTACTGAGGTGATTAGCTCTGGACTGACGTGCTTTTCACTGTTGATGTTACCTTTAGCTGCATGTTGTGCTGAACAAAACCGATCTTCCAGTCGCTCATTGGTTTTGGAATAACAGTCCACTTATTCGTGATAGTGCAATAAAGAAGAAAGTCCAGTTTCCATATCAACAAGCCAAACAAGAACTTGGCGTTCCTTCACCAGATTTCACAATGGCGGAGGCGTCACAAACTTTCTCATTTTACAGCTAAACCGTGCACTACAAGATGATTCTGAGAACATCTGAGGAGAGAAATAGGCATTAACGTAACAGAATATTGATTCATATTTGATCAGCGCTGCCTAGTTTGACCGTTTGGTCGGAGTTCAGAGTGATTGACAGCCGGCTCTCATAGACAGCAGTATTACAGCAAACCTCAGATCAGCTCTGACTGCTTGTTTTCCTCCGGTCTGTGAAATCTTGCAGATGCCGTTAGGAGCACTGGAGGACACAGAGGCACATGATTTTTTTCAGGTTACTTGCTTCATGTACTACTGTCAGGATATAGTGACCGTTTTATAAAAATAACTTTTTTTAATCATATTTGCTCCAATCTGCCTACTTCAGCTTTAAGCCTGATGAGATATGAGTATGAGGTTTCTGTCACCTTTAGTTACTGTTGCCACGCCTGCTAAGCTTTTGGTTTTCTCAAAACACTTTAATGTGATAACGGTGGTAGATTTATCAGTGAAATTATTAGTCATTTTTTAAACAATGTGTCCTTGATTTGAAAAATAAGCAGATTACATTATTAGCTTCTCATTTCCTGATTTTCCCATCTGAAATGGAAATGAATTACTAGCTCCAGATTCTGCCTCTCATAAATTATGTTTGCATTGAATGCAAGTCACAGACTCATGACTCAGGCATCAGTTTCTCTGAAAGATACATACCCAGCGATGTTTGAAAAACTCCAGAGGGTGGATGTATAAGTTCTGAAGGTATTTATCGTCTGCTGCACGATAAAAAGATTTTAAACCCGTTTCCCAAGTTGCGACTGTGTCGTCGGTGGCTAGGGCTGTCACAATAACTGCAATATTGCAATACCGCGTTATTGACAAGCCAACCGAAGGGGATGGCAAACAAACGCCACAACTGCTATGTCCACGTTGTTTCTTTTTTGAATTCTTTGCAATGGTAGCGCCTCGTATTTACACTCTGCTACAAACTGCAGCAGTGTGTCGAGGCGCTGAATGTCGATTCTTCCCTGAATGCTGCACGTTTGGTGTTTTTCTCACCGAGAATTGAAAAATGTTCAACTTTGGGTAAAACGCTGTGCTCGTCACTGTCACTTTTTGACCTAGTCGTCCAATCACAATGGAGAAGGGTAATAGAGCTGAACAACAACAACAATGGAGGAGAAATGAATACACACAGACCGGCGGGTCCGTACTCTCTCCCTACGTGCTTCAGGCTTCCCTTCATCCAGAGCGAGTACTCTACTTTGTGCTGACATTTTTACTTATGCGAATATTCCGTATCATCAACCAGACACAACCAAAGCATCTCAGCTGAAAAAAAACGCTGCGCCTCACTGTCCTTCTGTGTTGTTCTGCATTTGAAAGGCCCATATCATGCTCATTTTCAGGTTCATACTTGTATTTTGTGTTTCTACTAGAACATGTTTACATGCTGTAATGTAAAAAAAATCTTTATTTTTCTCATACTGTCTGCCTGAATATACCTGAATTTACCCTCTGTCTGAAACACTCCGTTTTAGTGCATTGCAACGGAATTGCGTTGCTAGGCAACAGTTTGGGTCCATGTGTACTTCCTGTCAGCAGATGTTATTTACATACACTGCAACAGGAAATAAACTGGGACACATTTAGACATCTTACAGAGGTTTGCTGTTTGAAATTCAGTTTCGGGACATTTTGGAGGTGCACTGTCGTCCAGCACCGGCCGCTCTTGCCTCAGCTCCAGCACCGACACCGCACCGGGCTGCACTGTGATTCATTTATTTCTCTAACAGGACTTTTCTCTGGTTTTCTCTTGCGCTGAAAGTTGTGCTCCACGTCGTTCGGACCTGATAGCGGCCGGCAAACCTCCGGTATCGGCTGCTCTCTGTTAATTTATCTCCAGGAGGAGGAGACGGTAAAGAAGAGAGCGAGTGAGAGAGACAGTCAGTGTGTTATTTTGTTTAGTCCACTGCGTTGATTCACCCATTCACTGCGCACACAAATGCCATTGTAAAAGTAAACACACTAAACTAAGGTGGAGGAAACTAAAAATTAAATGAAAACCTTCAGTTAGCTAATGCAACAAGTTGGGCTATCTAACTACATCTAACTAGCTAACTAACTGCTGCTGCTCAGACACAAACTAGCATGAGTACACCTGCAGCCTGGAAGATGACCTTTGACCTGCAGCATCTACTATAGTCATAAGTCATATTCCCATTTTAGCAACAACCTTTTTTTTTTTTTTTTTTAACTTTGAGCACAAAATTAAGTTATTTGTCAAAAAAATTTGACAGTGTGAAACAGTGTGACTAATCAACTTAGTCAGGAGAGGACTCAAATAAATATGAAATATCATAGAAATGCCAAAACACTGGGGGGGGGGGGGGCTTTAATAATACACAAGTATTTATTGAGTTTTAAATTCCGTCATCTTTGTCATTTAAAAAGCAACAATATACCTAATAATAGCCTAACAATAAAGCTTATATATAGCACTAAAATCAGGATAAATTAAGTAATTTGCACCAAAAAATATAAATAATACTGCATATCGCGCTGCTGGGACAATCATTGTCACCGCAGGGGAAATCCCTTCACCGCGAAAGCCCTTTCTGTGGCTACCTGGACATAAATACCCAAACTATCTGCATGGATAGATACCATGAGAGGGAAGTGTTTTGTTTTATTTTTTTCATTTTGGATGAACTGACCCTTAAAGGGAATGTTTGTAACTTTTTAAGCGTATAAATGTACCGGGTTGGGACACATGCGCGCTCGCGTGTGGCCGGAGCCTCTCCTCCTCTGCCTGCTTGCCTTCACTCAGACAGCGCGCGCGTTCTCGCTCTGCTCGCTCCACCTCTAGACGTGAACGCGCGCTCACTCCACACTGCAGGGGAGTTAGTGTAGCTCTGAGAATATCTAGTGAATGTACAGTGGACGTTTGTGCAGAAATAAATGCTGCAGCTCCTCCAGACCAACAGAGGTTTCCCGTGTCTTGTGAAGTGACGGGGCTCTGCAGAGAGTTACGTTATCAGGGGCACCCGGTCGGAGACGGTAACGTTTCTCTCTGCGGAGCCCCGTCACCGACCCGCTTTTCCTGCTCAGCCCTCCGGAGAGGGAGACACCGGAGGCTGAGCAGGAGCCAGCATTGATTCATGGAGAGACCTCCGTCTGGTCAGCTAACATTAATGCCTCACTGTTTTAAGCGATGCTCATTCATGTCTATGTAGAGCGAGCACAAGCGCGAGCCCGACGCTGACTTTCGTTGACTTCACGGTCACAGGTGTCGCTGTTAACGAGCAATTCTGAAAGTTACAAATAGTCCCTTTAAGATTACATTCAGACAATAATAGATGAGGATGACCAGTTCAGTGAATGAAACATCCTTCTCAGTATCATATAGTTCATAATCTGTTAATTCAAGGTGTGATGGATGGAAAGATTCATATCATCTTAGAAGTTGTTTGATTGGTCATGTGAGGGTTAAAACACTGTGTGGACAGTAAAACATAACATCCAGTGAATTTGTGTTTAATAACCTTGAATGACGGACTTTGGCTGACATGAGGCGTCCATGTTTCTTTGTTTTGAAGCACAGTGTTATTAAGAGCCAAGTCAGAGACGTGACTACGACTTGGATGTTGATGTGAACGCTGTTTACACGTTGGAAGCTGGTAATTAACTGATAGAACACGAGTGGTGTATTATTTATTTTTCCTGGTCTGGTTTTTATTGGCTGGTGGGTGTGTTGTTCAGGGAAATTCTCTCCTATCACTGTGGGAAATCTCACTTAAGAGACACAATGAAGTGCAGTGTGTGTGTGTGTGTGTGTGTGGGCCATACGCTGGAGGATCTTCAGACTGTCCTTGGTGCGGCGGTGGGAGCGTACAGAAGGATGGAGCTGACTGTCAACACCACCAAGACAGAAGTGGGTTGCCAGTAGGGATGCTCATTTTGAAAAATGTTCTTAACTGATAACCGACCCTTGTTAACCGATTATTAACCGTAAACTGACAAGATGTGTGCCTCGCGCCAGCTGCAGTGTATGAGCACAACAGACAACTGAGTCCCCAGTTATCCCGTCCGGGAGCGTTAACTTAGCAGTGTTGCGTGTAGTGTCGCGGACATGCAGCCACTTTCACAGTAAAAGTCTCCACCGCACATTTAGTTTAGTTTAGCAGGTTGTCAGCTGTGTGTCTGCCCAGCGTAATGATACTCTGTCCGTCCAGATTAACGATAGCGATTACTACGTTAGCAGCTCTTGCATTGCCGGAGGCTTCTTGCTCGCCGCCGCCGCACATACAGTCTGTCAGCGCGACGTAACTTTGACGAGTGTCCGTGTGTGTGTGTGTGTGTTGGCGGTGAGTGTGAGGTTGTTGGTGGCGTTCTAGCTGTGAACGTAGGTGTAGCAGTGTGTGTACAGTTTATTTTTCGGTGAATAAATGCTACTAAACTACAACTCCTCCGCTCCACTCAAGTGAGCCAGAGACCGGAGCCGACTTCCTGTATCCTGCAACTCCGGCTCCGCCTCTTAAGGTGGGCTGTTAAGGTGGACCAGCTTTTCTCCTTAAAGAGACGAGCCGCTCCTCTGAGCCGCTCAGCTTTTGAGTTAATTATTAACATTTCTTTTAACCATTTTAACCGATAGCGTTAATCGGTTAAAATGCTTAATGTCGGTTAACGGTTAATTATTAACATCCGTAGTTGTCAGTGGAGTACCAGTGTGCCACCTACTCTACCTGCCTTCACTGTTGGTGATGAACAGCTGTCAGTAGAGCCGTCTCTCAAATATCGCGGCAATAGCGGCGGCATTGACAACAACATCCAGAGTCGCATTAAACCGGCATTAGCTGCTCTTGGGAGACTTTGGAAACAACCTTCATCCCTCCACAAAGGTCGCCGTATAGCAAGCCGTCTGTGTCACCATCCTCCTCTATCCACCTTACTCTTGGAGGCGTTACTGTGGAAATGATTATGGGCGTAACTTCCGGTGAGGTAGCAGAAGTAGCAGTACGCTAGTTAGTCCCATAGGCTAACCATAGTGGCTAACTGCCAGCGGCGCTTCTTTTGAAAAGTAATTTGCATTTAATTTAACAGATCCTGCTTTATTTTTTAACAGATATTTAACTAACGTTAAATTTGCATTTTCTAAAATGTCCTTAGCTCTGGTACTTGTTGCGCTGACGATTTTCTGGACTGGAAAACAAATTCAAAATCCAAGTTCCAACAATATTCTCCCCTGTCATGTAACATTGTGGGGACATCGACTAAATGGAAGTTTGAATCATTTCATTCTTCAAAAACTATTTAAAATGTTAATAATACTTTTGGTTTCTGAATTATAATTATAATTATAAGTCAAACAACAAAAACACAGTATTTACAATACACCAATAAATAAATAACATCATAAGAAGCCCTTTGAGACATAATCAACAGCTGAGAGGTACCATGGATCTGGACCATATCTAAAAATATTCATTAAAAAATCTGACTACTGCTGGAACAAAAGACCTCCTGAATGGTTCAGTAGAACACTGAGGCATCACTAGTCGCTCACTGAATGAGCTTCTGAGTCCGTTAAAAACACCATATAATGGATGGCCTTCAAAATGCAGAACTGTTTTTAGTTTGCCCCTTGTCCCCTTGTCCATCCCTTTGATAAACACATGACATGTCAACAGACAAACACTGGAGCTGTTTCCTGTCAGATAAATGTAGGTTAATGTGACACATTAATGTCACAGTGTAACTGTGAGGCGATGGCATTTTGATGACATTTCAGCGCCGTCTCTTTACTTCCTCCTGTGAGTCAACATGGGATTTGTTGAAAGAGGATGACCTGCAGGTGTGAGCCGATACCACAAATTATGAAAATGACATTTGATTGTTCTCATCATCGCGTGATGTAGATTTTAGCTTGATATATTAGAGTCAGGATAGGATTCGTCGTAATATGATTAACCCTCTGAGACCCACAATGGAACCAGTTTTTGTCTTTTTTAGGGGGGTCCAGGGGGGTCTTTAGGGGGCGATAGCAGATCAACAGTAGATGTCACATAGAAGTGGTGTACATCATCTGAAAGATGGAACCTGAAGATTAATTTGAGATGCAGCTCAGCACTGAGTGTCATATTGATCTAGTCATAAATCAGAAATAAACATTAATTAATTAATTAATTAAAGGGACTATTTGTAACTTTCAGAAATGCTTCTTAACGGCGACACCTGTGGCCGTGAAATCAACGAAAGTCAGCGTCGGGCTCGTGCTTGTGCTCGCTCTAAATGGACATGAACGAGCATCGCTCAAAACAGTGAGGCGACACACGTCAGCTAAAAGCATAATATCACTCTATATTTCAGCTGCTTGGCAGTAATGTTAGCTGACCAGACGAAGGTCTCTCCATGAATCAATGCTGATACTGCGTTTGCTTCTCCTGCCTCAGCACAGGCTTCAGCAGCGGGGCTCCCCAGCGAGAAACTCGTCTCCCTCTGCCCGCAGCCGGAGAGAGCAGGAAGACACCGGCAACCGGTCGGTAA